>JXSR01S038218.1:0-12095 GCA_000969725.1 Ophiothrix spiculata
AAAAAAATCATTTTTTAAAACCAAAAATCGATTTTTTGACCCAAAAATAACTCAAATTTTTTGGAGCCAGTTTTTTTCGAAAATCGTATGGTGAACTGAACGTCTGTGCCAAAAATGGAAGATTTGTCATTTCTGTAACGACTTTTTCATTAAGGGACCTAACTATATAGAATTGCAAACAATAGGCCTATTGTATAAATATGTGGTGTTGATTTTGAATGATAATGTAACAAACTCGCGTTGTTTTGCCTGACAAACTGGACATGAACTCCCCATTTGAGCTTTGTATTGCCATTTTTCAATATCTACATATCTACATTTTGTCTAATATTAGCATTCATATCATATACTTGCAAATTGAGCATTTCATGGAGGCAAAATTTGCAATTTTAGTAAAAAATACGGCATTCTACTGTTTATGTTTTAGATTTCAGCTCTCCGCCGCACTCTGTATTAAAACAGTCACAATGATTGACGTAAAATGATGAATCAGAATAGTGAATACGTTTTCTTTTTATGTATTTCCTTGGCATTCTACTGTTTATGTTTTAGATTTCAGCTCTCCACCGCACTCTGTATTAAAACAGTCACAATGATTGACGTAAAATGATGAATTAGAATAATGAATATTTTTTTCTTTTTATGTATTTCCTTTTTCTTTTCAGAGAAAAAGAGAATGTCGACAACTTCCAACAAAATTGCACCTGCAACTAGTGCAAACAAAGTTTTCTTATGGGGAGCACCACGGACTTGTTCAACTACCTTCCTCAAATGCATCTCGCTCATTCCAGGCACTCAAGCCTGGCATATGCCGTATTTCTTCTTTACGATGTTTGGGCGTATTGATATAACATCGCCTAAAGATGCAATTTATCACAGTATTTATAACCATTTATATAAAGAAGCTGGCGGAATTAAAGCTCTGGAAGAAATTGAAGGCGGTGTCCATTCCGGTTCTATTACATCACTACAATGGATCCGAGATGCACTGGAAGCTGACTTTCCTGCGCACAAATTGGTGTTTGTTAAAGAGCTCGCTGACAGCATTGCTGGCCATATGGATATGATCCCATCAGGATTTAAGCACACTTTTTTGATTCGCCACCCATATAGAGTAGCACTTGGATTATCTGGGTTTGATGCATGTTTTGATTATGCAAATACGAAGATCAGAGAGGTATACGGTGAGGCCACCACTCTGGGATTGAACCGACCCATGAAATATCTGTACGAAACATGGGAATATATTATGAAAAAGTTCAATGAGAATGGAAATAGTATAATCATAGATGCGGATGACTTAATAGAAAACCCAACCGAGATGATGCAGATGTATTGCCGAGCCGTTGGTATTCCGTTTTCCGAGAGCATGCTTGAATGGGAAGCAGGAGACGAGATCTCCCGCAAGTGGATCGTTGCAAAAGAATGGCTTCTGATAAAAGATACACCATTATATGACGTCCATAAGAGCACGTTCACATCTACGGGCTTTGAAAAGCGCTTGAGAAAACCAATGCCCACAAAAGACCAATTTCCGGTCGGATGGCATTCAATCCTAGATGAAGAAGTGGAATATTATGACAAACTGTATTCAAAATGTTTGCGTGTAAATCAGTCATAAGGCATTTTAAAATAGTAATCGTGTTTAAACGATCCTGTTTCGCCTATGTTGAAAACGTGACGACCCGGTCGGGGGGTGGAATTTAATGATAGATTATTATAGTTGAGATTTACTAGTAATAGTGGGCTATTAATGGGTAATATGTTAAATAAGGACATGCCTTATCTTGAGCAGTGTTCGAAAAGGCATCTACAATCGATTATGATGAAAAAGGTAAGGATTTGAATCGGTTTCAATGCTTATCCAACACAAAATTGCATTTCGTCGGTCATTTTTGACCATATTATGGACTATATACGCCGGGGAAGTAGTGACGTTACATTTATGATAATTAGCCCAACACGTGCGATCTGGACCCAAACAAATGATTATGTCCACTAATCATACGTATTAACAGAATAGGCGTACGTAAACATACAAATCAGACTGATTTTTCTCGGTTGGAAAACGAAAATAACGACAGGGGTCCCGTCCTGGCTTGTTGTCAGAACCTTCAGCGAAATAGGCCGGAATGTTCTTCCTTATTTTTTTAGACGAAAGTTATGGTATAAAATCGGAGTTCCACTTTTTTCCCCATAGACTTAACGTGTGGCAAAAACGGTCACACCGTTTGTTTGGGTCCAAAACGCACGTGTTGGGTGATTCACATAAATTATGACGTCACTACTTCCCCGGCGTATACTTTGATTTGAAACATGTATTACGCCGAAATCGCGTGATGGCCGAGATCACGTGATTTCGACAAACGCTTGCCGAGATCTCGTGATGACGGCATAACGTATGCCGAAATCACGTGATTTCGGCAAAATTTGTCGGCCAAGATCACGTGATTTCGGCAGGCATTTTTTTGCCGAAATCACGTGATTTCGTCAAAATATTGCTTTTCCACGGTGTACTTACTGTTTTAGTAAAAAATCGAATGCATTTAACCAGCCTGCATTCAGAAAAGTTGGTGATTCACTCATATCTCGTGTTTTCGGCATTCGCTGTGCCGAAATCTCGTGATGACAAAATATCACGGGATCTCGGCATAACAGCGATCATGCATTTACGGCATTAACACTGCCGAATTCGCGAGACCATTACGTATTCTATTAATATTCATGAGCATATTTTGATTTGTAATGGCCGGCGATCGGAGTATGTATACAACATGATTTGACAAGAGGGACTTTTAAGGGCCATCATCAAGCACAGCAAGCTGAAACCATATGTTAAGCTCTTCCCCTAGGACCACAGACATGACAGAGCATCATGCATGATTTAATAAATGTTAAATTTGCTGAATGGCCCTGCAGCTGGAGATCGCGCACGCACGAAATGAAATCATTCGACTTGATCTTGTTCAACACACAGTCCACAATGGTTACAAGCTGGATATAGCGCACGAATTGTACGATATAAAACCGGAAGTTGGTGATTCACTCACATCACGGGTTTTCGGCATTCGCTCTGCCGAAATCACGTGATGACATATATCATGCGGTTTCGGCATAACACCTGTTTGTAACAGAACGTAGGGAGGAGTTAGGGCCAAATCATAGTCGGCCTCCAAACATTTTTTTTCCTACCAAACATTTGGTCGTGACGTCAAAATGACGAGTGATTACTCCAAACAAAATAACTTCAACACTGAGTTGAGACCAAATAAAACTTCGCGCTAGATTGCACATGTTATTGAATTGCCATATACATTGGACCAAATGTTTGTTACCCGTTCATAGTTTAAATTCGATGGAAAATATTTGGTTACGTCACGACCAAATGTTTGGTAGGAAAAATTTTGTTTGGAGGCCGACTATGATTTGGCCCAATGTCTGTCGGAACCTTCAAAAATACTTTCATTTATTATTTTGAAACAAATTAGTTTTTATTGCACCATTCCAAGCCATTTTGAGCTCACAAATGTAATCTGGCTGCCATTTTGGCCTTTTGCGCCATATTGGATTGAAACATGATAGTGTTATGGTGTCACTGAACCACCAAGGACAGAATAACCCCCGGGGGGAGGGCACTCATCTTTAAAAGTGGTAGGTATGTCAGGCGCGAAGCGCCGAAATTGGGGTCTGGTGAACTGATTTTCTGTACAAAATTGACCTATGAAACCGATTTTTTGGGGTCTAGTGAACTGAAATTTTGGCCAAAAATAACCTCCTGAGCTGAAAACTTTCGCAATTTTTGCAGTTAGAGCTAAAATTTTGTAATTTATATATACCCTGCCCACATATGTGAGTGCCCCCCCCTCCTGGAGAATAACCTGTTCAAAACCAGAATAACTTGTTCAAAACATAAGTAGGTGTGGGCTATACATAAGTCAAAATTGCTTTTTTCAGAATTTCTGTCTGTCAACAGTTTTTATGCATTGCAACTGATCTATCTCAACATGAAATGGCAAAAACAATTTAATCATGTCGAAGAAAAAAGTGTGCCGCGCCCTCTTGTGACCATATCTCATTTTAGTGAAATTCTTGTACAAAAATTGTTATATAATTCTCAATTCCTGTTCTTTTTGGTTTATTAAAGCTTATTAATTGGTAAATATTTATCAAATGGAGTCCAAGGAACACAAATATGAGTTTTTTTCAAACTCTTGTCATTTCGTATTCCTGAAAATTGACGTTTTTGGCCAAAATTCCAAGCGAGGGCACTTTTTGTAATTATGCGCAATTTGTGCAACTTTGAATAAATTAAAGTATGCAGATGTTAAGATACTCTGATGTTTAATTTACCAAAAAACTTTGAGCCTTGTTCTATAATTAGTTTTGATCGTAGTACCCATTTGAACGTTATTCTAATGTTCCTATACATTTAAATGTACAGGTAAAAGTTCGTTGACCCCTATGCTTTACATAGGGTTATTCGCTGACAAAGTGTGACATCAAATTCAATAGTTGCCAAGTGACTGGTTCACGCTTATTGCAATTTGAACCACGATCAAAATGATCACAACACATACTCAATGGGTAGCCAACTGAGCGTGAATAAAGCGTGAACCAGTAACCAGGATATGACGTTTTAACTTTGTCAGCGAATTTTTTGTAAACGCATTTAAATGAGTCTAACTGACACACTAAATTAGACAGAGGGCTCAAAACACAAAATAAAGGATGAAGAGTTAATAACAAGCAAAGAAAAGAGAAAGAGAAATGAAAAAGCAAGAAACAATTACTGGTAACCAATAAAACAACAAGAAGGAATTGATATGGTGAAGGGTTAATAACAAGAACAGGGAGCAAATGATAAAGGGTTAATAACAAGCAAAGAAAATAGAAAGAGAAATTTGACGTGAAAAAGAAATGCGCAATAAAAGAGTTAACAATGATAAAGAATTAATAATAAGCAAAGAAAAGAGAAAAAGAAATGACATAGAAAAGAGTAATGTGTAATAAAAGGGTTAATAAAACATGAAATTTGACAATATTTTTGTCAACAATAACAACTTGAGTGGATGTCCATATAAAGCTATGGTCACAATAATCGTACGATCAGCTTAGGTCTAAAATAGGCCAAAAATGACAATTTGGGCCAATTTTGGACCTATTTTTGGCAATATTTCAAAAAGTAGGTCAAAAATCAAAAATTTCAAAAATGCGTTCCTAGACATGTGTTTCTAGATTCTAAAAAGCATTCGAGGTCCAACTTTCACTTTCAAAATTTAGTTAGGTTGTCTATAAATTAATGGTCCAAGAATATGGGTTTTTTGGACCTAGTACTTGGTCCAAAACTGACCTAACCATCATCTTCTACATGAAAATCCACATCTAGAAATGCATACTTTTATATGGATTTACTTATCGGTTGCTGAGTTACAAAGCATACAATATTTCAGATACATTTGATCAAATATATAGCATGAGCGTCAAGAAATACGGTTGAGCAATTTTTGTTAATGGCTTCTTAATGCAATACCCGCTTTTAAATGTCACGTTCATTGAGATCTCATTTGAATGGTAAATATATCATGTTTGGTATCAAATTAAAGCTATTGGAATATATAATGCAAATGTCTTCAAACTAGGTCATTTGAATGCTTCAAATTCAAAATGGCCGCCAAAATGTCACCATTTTAACACTTTTAAGTTTTTCTAGGTCACTGGAAAGCACTTTTATTAGCATTTTTACCTTGTTTAGGCTCTCCTCATGGAACCCCAACATGATACTGGGCCAGGAAGCCGTTAGAGTATGGCCGGTCTAGCAGCCTGAAAGTCCCTCGTTCTTATTGTCCGGGTTGTACAGTGACAAATATTTACTGCTCATGAGGGCAATTGTGCAAAACACCGAAGGTGGAGGGCAATAGTAGGCCACGGTTTCCAGTCACCGAGGGTAGATATTTTGCACAATTGCTCGAATAAAGAGCAGTAAATATTTGTTTTATGTACCGTATAAAAATATTCTTGTCATTTGATAACTTGCGTAAACTCGCTTGATAAAAGTGCATACCGTGCATGCTTAGCTTAGCCTAGGCCTAGCTCTCGCCAAATGCAAGCAGCGCTTGAGGATTTCCGACAGCTGGGTAAAAAGCACTATATACCATGCAGGTAATTCATCCATCAATTGTTTGAACTCATCCATCTGGTCATTTTTGTTTATTTCATGAAACTACGCTACGGCAAAACGAACATGTCGGGAGGACGGGTTGGCGTAGCGTTTCTGACCTCGCCTTTCACCGCTGCGGCCCGGGTTCGATTCCCGGTCGGACCTAGGTTGTACGTGAATTTGGTTGTCGATCCATACTCGTCCTCGCAGGTTTTCTCCGAGCACTTCGGTTTCCTCCTGCATCTAAAATCGAAAATTCTTTCCATTATTCTGTCTATCACACCACGGAGGCGTCCCTTGAATTTAATGCATATGCACTATTGGGATTAGCCTGGCTTTCAGCCGAATGTTATAAATAAATGTCAGAACGTAAACAAACCGTTTCGGGTGTTATGTTTGTAAAAAAGCTGATATCGCCGGCCCTGTGGTGATCCAAGCAACACAAAATGTTCAGAAAACGTTCTGGTTAGGTTCTGGTTTGGTCTTTTACGTTTTCGCCTTCCAAAACGTTCTTAAAACGTTTTCGTTTAGTTAAATTTCTTGGAATTTAAGAATGTTTTACAAAGACGTTTAGAGAACGTTTTAGTGACGTTAGAAAATGTGCCAACATATGTTCGTTATTTTGCGACGTTCATAAAACGTCCTTTCAAAAACGTTTTTAAACGCATTTTAGTGACGTTTAAAAGACGCTGTAGTTTGGTTATATTACTGACGTTTTCCGTTATATTATTAGGACGTTCAGAGAACGTTTTCTGTACGTCCAAATATTCCAATATATTCCAATATATTTGTTATTTTGTGATGTTTAAAAAACATCTTTATAAAACGTTACATTTCTGACACCTTCAATTTTCTTTGATAAGACATTCATAGGACATTCTCTACACTTTTAAAAATGTTCTGGTCAATATTACAAAATGCGCAAATGACTAATCTTTCCCTCGTGGAGGCATAAGGTGTACTCTTAATATTTAAAAAATGTTTAAAAGCTAAAAGGTTATTTAATATGATAAAAACAAATCAATTATCAACAGTAAATCTGGTTTATTAATTTATCTAAACGTTTTGAGAGCGTACCATTTACATAGGTCCAAAGGTAGATTTTCTCATATATGTAAACGTCATTAAGTGTTAATAAAAATAATCCTAGGAATTCACTCCGCAAGATAAGTTAAAAAGTTGTTCTTTTTTCCTTAATTTTCCTTAATTAATAATGTAAAAGCATTAAATATAATGGTTTACAATAACGTTTTGTACGTTTTTACAACGTTTCCAGTACGTTCTAGAGACGTTTCTAAACCGTTCACAGAACGTATTATACGTTTTCTGTTGGTGGCATGGACGTTTTTGATGTTCTTTTAACGTTTTTGAAACGTCATGCATTAAACAACGTTCGTAAAACGTGCTTTTACTTCCACAAAGATGAATTCACTCCGCAAGATAAGTTAAAATTGTGTTCTTTTTTCCTTAATTTTCCTTAATTAATTAATTAATTATGTAAAAGCAATAAATATAATGGTTTACAATAACGTTTTGTACGTTTTCACAACGTTTCCAGTACGTTAGAGACGTTTCTAAAACGTTCACAGAACGTATTATACGTTTTCTGTTGGTTCTCAGTACGTACGTTTATGACGTTTCTAATACGTTTATAGAACGTACATTACGTGCTTCTATAGGTTATGGGTAACTGAAAAAAAGTTCAGAATACGTTTTCGACGTTCTTTTAACGTTTTTGAAACGTCGTTAAACAACGTTCGTAAAAAGTGCTTTTACTTCCACAAAAATACGTTTAAAAACGTTTTACTGAAACGTCCATAAAACGTAAATGGTACGCTCTCAAAACGTTCAGAGAACGTTATTTGGCTAGCTGGAATGTCACGCCAGGGCAATATCACATTTTTATGACAAAAAATGCTATGATGTCAAGCAGGAAATATACCAAATATTTTTGACAGTCTTATGCAGTGTCAACCAATCAAATGACAAGAATGTTTTCATGCGGTATCTAATAAAGTATATAGGCTAACAACTCTCACGCAACATTAGTTTCACGCTTTACTCTGTTATGGTCTATGGAAGGTGGACTACCATTTCAGGGGGACTAAGATTCCTTTCACACCGGCATTTGTTCCGTTGGGCAATAAGTTACTCTGAGCGGTCCTTGGTTCGGAAATCAAGTTGTAGTGGTCCCTTGTGCGAATCAAATTCTCAGGCTCCCTGGACAATTGGAGCGCTGCATAGGCATAGCCTACGGATCAAATTGAACTGCCTGTTTTTTTCCTCGGGCCTGTGCGATTTCATGTCACTATGATTTACCTTAAAACTGACATTTTTCCATAAATGTTTCCAAAACTTAGACTCCCCGATTTTGGTCATGTTGGTACTATTTCTCCGCTACATATCAAAAACTTTTAGCCTGAAATCATAGATTCTTCAGTGCTGAAATGAGCAATAATTTCAATTTCAACGGTCTCCGTAAGGAATCACATTTCATACCGATGTCATACCGGCATTGCGGCGTTGCGGCTTTGCAGACGCCGGTCGGACACCGGTGGTAATGTGACCTGGGGCCCGTTTCATAAAGATTTGAATCAAGCGTACGTTTGATTTATCAAACTTAAAATAGGTTGATACAATGTAAATTTACGTTTGAAATCAAACGTACGCTTGATTCAAATCTTTATGAAACGGGCCCCAGGGCATGAATGTCCGCATGAAGTTGGATTGAGGATGCGCTGCCGCATCCTCATCCAACTTCAATTTTCATCCACGTATCCTTAAGGTTGATTTTGAGCGTAATTTTGGGTGGATTTGATGGCAACGAGTCAATGACATCAAATGCGGATCAACATGGACGACTGACGAATGTAGAACACGACGATATTTAAAGATGTTATTATACTGACACAAATGTGATCATTTCAACCTGAAGATAATATTCGTTCAAGATCAGCAGCTGAAGATATCAAAGCATGCCTCCAACTATTCAGACGGGAGATAGAAATGATAGACGAAAGTAAGTCGATCGATTTTACACAACGATCAGTGGGTTTGCACAACTGCAGAATTTTGCAACGCAGGCTGGCTAGCGTATCATGGAAAATGTTTTTGTTTACCACTATTGTTGTTGGATTTAATTCGTGAACGCGTACTGAGAGCCTTGTGCGTACACGCGAACTAAAAAACATTGAAAATATACGTTTGCGTCAGAGACCACTGCGTACTTGCTATAAACACGCGTTCACGAATAGTCGAATTAAATCCAACAACTATAGTTAGTTAAGGGGGTTACTCCATGTTGGAAGGGCTATACATAAAAACTGCAAAGTAAAGTGAAGGAAAAAATTCCCTTTCTCTTGCTTTTTATTTGACATCAATCAGAGCTTCGGTTCAGAAGTTATAGTTGAAAATGTACCTTCACGACTCAAAATTTGTGATTCTATTTCTTATGTATTTTAATTTTTATTGTTTTCTCGAGGTGCAATATTTAATTTTAATATTTTCCGCTTTAAAAATCTATATCCAAAACTAAATAAGATTTTGATCTCTTGTTTTGATTTTTTTTTCACATGTTATTTGTAACAATTCAAGTGCTAATAAACTGAATCTTAAAACCTTACTTGAAACAACATATATATTAAACTGAATCATAAAACCTTGAAACAACATTTGGCCCATTCCACGTCATCTCAACCAGGTAGTACACCCAAAAAATAAATTTCTTTCACTTTTGGTACAAAGGTAGACCAATGAGAAAAGAAAATCCTGCTTTTTAGAGGTCGTAACTCCTTCACATAGAAAAGTTTTGTTTTATTTATCATATAGGCCCTATTACGATCGTGCATAAATTATTTTCCATCCACCACATCATAACTGGAAAAGGCCAATTGTAATCGCCAAAATGCCAACACTAGCGATAGTGAAATTTCACCGACCCCTGCAGTTTGTGCTCAAAATAACATTACGATACACACTTAAACACGCAGCATAAACTCAACGTTATATTGAAAAAAATCGGCAAAATAAAAACATGGTTTTACTTGGTTTTACTTACGAGAAATGTGAAATAAAAACCTCTCCACTCCGAAAAGTCCTGAATCACTCCTTTCACAACATACACAGTTATGTTGACTGAACTTTCAACAAACTGTCATTAAAGGTGCAATTCATGATTTTGATGTGGCCTTTTTTCTAGCTTAATAAAAAGAAGAGTACAACATAAATATACTGAAAATTTCACTTGATTCCGACCGTTCGTTTCCAAGTTACAAGCTATTCAGCATTTTGAAAATCCCCATCATAGACTACTGTGTTGTAATTACTGTCGGGGGCCCCGACAATAATTAGAACATTTTCTCACTTTTCTCAAAAATGCAAGCACATATGAAAGAATGGTTTGGGGATCGTAACATATACCACATGATGATTCTTTTAAGCTAAAAAAATCAAGTTTGATAGAGGTGACCTTGAGGGTGAAAAGTGGATCATGAATTGCCCCTTTAATTTCCTGACTTCGTACACAATTTTTGATGTACATCAAAGTTATTATGAATTCCATGGCTAGTTGAAACGTGCATATCTTCAACTAATGCTGGAATTTGCGTTCACAAAATGAGCTGAAAATTGGTCAAAATCTAGTCAAAATCCACCCTTTTTCGCCAATTTTTTTGCTGAGATCGGCAGCCATATTGTTTTCTGACATCATACTACAACTATGAATATTCATTATAAACATTTGCCGAAGATAAATGAAATTTTCCGAAGGTATACCTCGCTTGAAGTCGGAAGACTCGGCAAGCAAAATCTAGTTTTCATGAATGAATGCTACGTCACACGGAACCTACCGAGTCGGCGCAAAGCTGATCATGCTGATGACTCATGCTAATTATGCATAGCTGGCATAAAGGTATGTTTTCATTGTGTCCTTATCGTTTTCGAGTTACGGCATTTTGAAATTTGCAGGGGACTCGAAACAGGTCTGTCTAATTTTTTTTCCTTTTATGAGCACTTCACACACTTTTTCACAACAGGAGGTACCCACGCTAAATACATAGTTTCGCACTTAATTGACATTTCTACACTTTTACATGTCGACACACAAGTTTAACATTTACACATTTACACTAGTCTTACAGATAGAAATTGTTTCTAGTTTTAACAGGTTAATTCCTCCTTGAAAATGGCAAGTTTTGATAAAATTGCACCCCAGTTTTTGAAGTTTTTGAATTTTTTGAAACAGCTGACAATAATCACTTTGAAATTCTGTGCTGGATAGAGACGGCTTAAACTCTAAATTGACTATCGCTATTCAGATCATGAAAATATCCACCGAAATTTTGCGTTTCTCGGCGAAAATGTCAAATAATTAAATAGATACAAATAGTAATTATTTGATGCGGTACCAATTTCGAATGCGCGCGCTAAACAGGAAACTAACAATCAATTGCGTAGGGCCTAACTCAAAAACGATAAGGAGTTACGACCTCTAAAAAGCGGGATTTTCTTTTCTCATTAGTACCTACCTTTGTACCAAAAATGAAGGAAATCTAACTTTGGGTGTACTACCTGGTTGAGATGACATGGAATACGCCATTTCTAAAATACACAAAATCTTAAAATACAGTGTTTCTAGACTAAATTGCCGATATCTCCAGAGTGAAATTTAAATAACGATATTTGTCATTCTTGTGATCAGGATATCTAAAAAACGATCAATCCTAAAGTGATGGGGTAAAAGGCATACCGCTCATTCCGAAAAATCGGGTGCCAATAGCATGTTTTACGTTCTTTTGTCCACAAAAACCTTCCAGTGCCTTTATCTCTTCCAATACTGCAATTTTCGGGTAGGGCTTGTCAAAATCTACTTGGTCACATATGGTTTGTCATACTTTTAATGCCATTATGACTCTGATTTATGCCTTCAAAGTAGCGAAAA
>JXSR01S038224.1:0-17820 GCA_000969725.1 Ophiothrix spiculata
TAACTTATTAAATAGTTTTTATATAATATATATAATTTTGTGGAACTGCTTATTCATATAGCGTCGTGAGCGTTTTAATCCGGTATCACCGATACCAACCCGTGACAGACTCACAGCATAGATTATCTGTGTTCAAATTGTCCAAAGTGGTCATTTTCCCTATAGATGTACCTAATCTACAATAACAATCATAACATTGACACAACATTTTTCCAAGTACCATAATTTCATAAATTAATGGGAAAGGCAAATTAGCATGATCCAAGCTTACAACAGCATGATATCACTCACCTTCAATATTAAAGGTACTTGGTCCAATTTTTCAAAATTTAGTTTTCAATGTCATATTAAAGAGGACCACCCAGGTAGTCTAAATTTCAAATTTCAGCCAAATTGGTCAAGCGGTTTTGATTTTATGGGCAATTTTGTATTGCAGAGCTTCCTATACCTTACTTTGTAGAATTAATTATGGTTGCCATAATTAAATACGTTTTCATACATATGACCAAAACCGAACATAGCTCAGCCGTGAAATTTCACATGGATTGTGAGCAAATTATGAGCAATATTTTGGTATCAGAATCTCAAAAAGTTTTAAAAAAAGTCAAGGCAATTGGACCATTCTCCTTTAAATGACATAAATTTGAGAATAAAATAAAGATTATGAACTTGACTTCATCAACCAAATTGCATACAGAATCAACAATATATCATGACTTTGAAAAAATATCTGATTATTTAAATTACTGCATGATACTTTTAAGCCATTTTATGTGTAGTGTGCCTGAGGCCTTTGGCACAACTTTATAGGACAAACTCTTTAATGTGAATATTTAGGCTTCTGGTCAAGCTGGGGCTGCACAAAGCTGGTTGCCAAAGTTTGCACTTGTGACTAATGGAGTCTGGGCCCATCATCAGAAAGACTGAAGATCAAGGAAAGACTTGAATTGTTCTTCTGCCATGTGGAGTTTTTAACAACAAACGTTATGTAAGGCCAAAACAAAAACAACTTTATCTCAGGTTCCATAAGGTCAAAACCCAAAGCGCTATGCGATTTCTTTAAAAATGTTTAATTTACATTTTTGGGCAATGAGAATGCGTTTTTAAAAAAATCTAAATGTGACACCACAACAGCACAATGGGAAAAATAAATAAATAAAATGACCTAATATATGTACTAAAATCAATTTCTTCCCTTTGTTTGTCAGGTTCACGAGTCCAAGATGTCTTGCAATACCTATGAAAAATGTTGCTAGCTCAAGTTCGAGCTATATTTATTCAACAAGAAATTATTTAAAAAAAAAGAAAAAAAACAATGGCGTTTATTTATTTTTATTTAAGGTATTTAAAAAAAATCTGGTAAAAAAAAGTAATGCGGCAAAACAGCAATTTTAAAGCTATGCGTGCGGGAACCTGGGACTAAGTTCTTTTTTTTTTTGGGGGGGGGGGCGGCCTGATAATCAAATTCCAAACTTAGGAGTAAAAACATGTGGTAAACAACAAAAGTAGGCAAGGTTTAGCGATAAATAATTGTTTCACAAAGTATAATTTCGTACTAATTTTAAGATACTAATATGATTGGTCATGTCATAGATATAGCACCTGACATACATACATTGGAGGTGTGTAGGTAGGTGGGTGTGGATATTATAAATTAGGGTGTACATATATGAGGGGTGCTCTGGCAAAAAAAGAGGAAAGTCACAAATTTCAAAATTGAGTTTATGACATATTCTAATTCTCTATAATCTCAGGTTTTGAATGATATATGTCACACTTTTTTCCATTCTTCATTTAGAGATCGAAATCCAAAGCAGTCCACTGAATATATTGCAACTACAGTTAGCTTCAAATCGATTTCAAAGATACTGATTACTGCAGTGTATAATAACAACATGCAATCAATTAACCGTGAATAATTGCACTCCCCGGCAAAGTTGGCCTTAAAAACTTTAGTTATAGGTAAATACTTATGCATGAAGGTGTTTTATGTCAAAAAATGAAAGACTTTTTCACCCTATTTTTACTTTAGATGCCATCTATTTAAAAAGTAGATTTGGGACTTTCGTCTCATTTTGCCAGATCAGCCCACGTATGTTCCTGTCCTTTTGCTGTATTTTTATAAAATTTGGTTTAATATCAACAGGTGGATTGAATTGGGACTGGGGTGACAGTACAGTCTGCAGAATTTTGCACTCCTGTGTACCAGCTGATACATCGATGACCCACAATCCTCGCAAAAAGTCTTGGAACACCCGTGTTTATTTTAAGCGTAAGTGTACCCCCGCTCCCCCATTCAATGTTGCGGCATTGGAAATCCTCGTGATTTCGGTGTCGCAACATTGAATGATGGGGAAGGGGGAAGGGAAAAGTAGCCTAATGTTAACAGCTCTTCTATGGACTTATTGATTAAGTTTTGCAGTTGTGTGCACTAAAGTGTTCCAACAACTTTTTGCGAGGATTGTAGCTGGTTTAGATGCTGTGGCATAATAGGAAAAGTTGAAAAATATGATCTACTTAGCCATTTTCCTCCTACAAAAGGTCCTTTAAAGGTCAGAAATTCTGAAAGACAACACATATAGAAGTACTCTGAAGTGTAGCCACCACCATGACATGCCCTTACAGAAAGCCTACCACCAGTGCGCCTGACATGCGTATGGCTTCTACATTTTGGGAGCTCGGCATAAAACATGTACGGAAAGATTGTCGCTTGACCGTTACTTGAAGGTTGAGTTGTAATGCAATAGTCCTTCAAAAGACCATCAGGAGGAAAATGGCTAATTGATCTTTTGGTGAAAGCATGACCTTAGATAGCCACGTCTGTGTCGCTTGTTACAGCAGTGATGTAACTAGCTACAGAGTTTGATTTAAAAAAATCAGATGTGCAATAACAACCCCATGCAAGACATCAAGATAACAGTGGGTTCTGATCCCCCTTTGTAGCAAGCATGCACCTTTAAAGCCATGTCACAGGTACTTTGAAGTACCAAAATAGCTGTCAACCATTTCAAAGGAGCAGTGTTACTATTTCTATACCACTTATACTGTAGCTGTGAATAATACACAGTGTGGCAAGGAATCTGGATATGGGAAACTCTTTGTACAAGACATACATCTGTAACACGTTATACATAATAAACTTACAACACATAACACAATCTATTGCTAATTTGCAAAACTGGATAAAACTATGGAATTTGAACATTTTCTGATGCGACTGATAAAAATCAATTTGGAACATCCAGAAAGATCAATTTGAGATTTCATTTGGAACCTTATTGGATATAAAATGGTAAGTTACTGAGGAGGGTCAAAATTAACCTAGAGTAAGATCAAACATTCTGAACTATATATTATATGTCGGTAAAATGGCATTGTCAGACGTGAGGCTTGAATTGGAGTATTTTGGTGCCCCTTGATCTTTGCCGACTGCAAGCAGGTCTGAGGGGTTGGGGTACGTAGGGATAAAAAATAATGCAGGCTCTGAGAGTCTAGAGTCTAACATTGACCCAACATTGTTTAAATATGAAGTCATTTACATCGCCTTTTCACATAACTGTAACATTTCCAAATATGAGCCAAATTTTACAGAAAAAGTTGTAAGGTTCTTTTTTAGCCAATATTTTTTAAATAATCATCTCAAAATCATCTTCCGAATCATTTTGACCAATCGCATCATATTATAAGAGACTGCACTTTACACCTCAATACAAGGATTGGTGCAGAGTGATGGGATGTTTGCATCCATAATTTGCATCAATCAATTTTGCAGGTTTATTTTTGGTATCTTACCATCGCCAGGGGTACTAGGTAGTGAAGTACTACGCTCTGTAAAAGGCAGCAATTAAGCCAAATTAAAACGTTGTTGTTATTGTGTCATGCAGTCTCTTTGGTAACGCAGCATCTTAATGGTTAATCCATGATGAGATGAGAAAAACATCACTTATTTTCTATCTACTTATGAAGATGAAATGCATGTTCAAAATTGATATTAATTCTGATCATTCATTTTTAAGTTTTACAAATATCTCCATAGGCTACTTTGTTGTAAATGCTGTCAAACAACAATATTTACTAAGTTTATAAGGAAAGGAAAACACATCCTGTGTTCGGACTTTACAGTCTATTTTTCTTTTCCTTGATTGTCATATAATTGCACATTTTGTTTTACCTTGTTTGTGATTTATGATGATTAAATAAATATTACCATTATTATTAATAAAATATGACTCACTTTCTCACTTTTCTCTTGAAATCTTTACTAATTACGATTTGGACATTCTAAAAAAACTCTTTCTATTTTTTTAAAGTAAATTAAAAAAAAAAAAAAATTAATAGGTGTCCCTTTGAATTGTAGTAAATATAATGGCCTAACATAAGGACACTTGAGGTGCATTTACACTGTGATGACTTAAAGGTAGCAACAAGCAACGGAGACCTGCGGATTGCAGTTTTGAATTCTCCACCCGTCATCGTTAGTTAAAGTCAGTTAACACACAATCCGCTAGCCAAGCACACTATTGTTACCATCAGGCGTTTTCAGTTGCAAGTTTTTAGTTGCAAATACTTTATCCCAGTGTAAACGCACCTTAACATGCCACTTTTCTAATAACACAGATATTTATGAAATCAGTTCAATGACATTTCAATGACCTATCCTGCTACCTTTTAATCTACACACTATAATGTATTGACTAGAAAAAATAGATAAAACCCAAGCTTCTGTGTAAATCTTATTTGTGCATTATATTAATGGTTTGTTTTCTGAGATAAAACCAGGCAAGTTTAGCCACAGGCAGGGTGACAGCTAGGACACTATTTAAGCTGGATGACATTCTACTCACTAAATATTCAAATAGTCACCCCTTTATTACTACATTTTACTTTTAAATATGTGAAATAGACAACCTAACTTTAAAATATTATATTTTGTGGGATTTTCTCCAAATACCAGTAAGATTTGATCAAAAGTGTTGGTAAAAATGTCATTAAAAAGACTTAACCTAAGACAAAACTTCAACATAATTTTCTATCTGTATAAATTTGTTTATTCAAAGAATTTTCAAGACCATTATCTTGCACCAATAATCCCTTGCAGTTCAACAACGGATCAAGTTGTTTACTTTTTATATATCTAAAAGGGAAGTATAGAGAAGATAAAAAATATATCAGATGAAATCCAATTTCCTTTTTGCTTCACATGTATACAGTCTATGCCTCCTAGGTCTACTGAGGCTAAAGCTCTGAAAGCCAATTTCAACCACGTTGACCTAGTAGATAGATCCCTGATAAAGCTAACGCTGTTGTTGCCTTTTTTAAGCCGACTATTGGAATTTTGTTTACAAAGTCAATGATCTTGTCTTTTTCTGCCTACAAGGGTTTTTGTACTCAATTTTAAGCACAGCAACCTCGTAGATAGGATAAAGCTAACACCTTTTTGCCTTTTTATGTCGGCTACTTCAAAATTGGATGTCTAGAAAGTCAATGAGTTTGTCTTTTTCAGCCCAGATAGCTTTTTGTCGCTAGTGTCGACCATGATGACCTGGCAGATAGGATTTTCGATAAACCTGACACTTGTGTATCTTTTCTATGTTGGCTATTTGAGTTTTTGTCAATAATGTTGTCTTTTCTTTCTACAAGGTGTTTTATAGCTGTTTTCAAATAAAATAACCTGATAAACAAGATTTAAGATAAAGCTAACGCTATCTTTTATGTCGGCAATTGGAAATGGTTATTTAGGAAGTCAATGATTTGTCTTTTATAGATTATTACTATCAAAATTTGAATACACAAATTGAAATTCAAATGCACCAGCTTTCTCTAGATGGTGTGGTATCTATCAGCTAAAAATATCCATGACAGGAGTGAGTTCTGATTGCTAAACACAGAGCCAGGTTTAGATGCAGGCCTAGGGGGAAGACTGAACTACATGCAGAAAAACCTATGAAATGAGTGCAGTCTGGACATCAAATGCATATGTAGAGCTAGGGTAGGATTTGAACTCAAGAATCAAATGACAGAAGTACATTATGTATTACCAACTCAAAAAAAAAAGGGGAAAAAAACAGATTGAGAGTCAAGAAGGTATACAAGAAGAACCTTGAGAAGTGATATATGGTCACATACAGCACCTATTGTAGAATTTGAACCTGAGACTTGCAAGAATATCCTTGTTATTGCTAAACTAAAGAGTCCAATTTTGATGCAGTTAGGCCTACATGGTAAAGAATCCACAACAGTTGTGCATGGACTCAAAAACCAAATACATAAGCACCACCAGAGTAGGATGTGAACCTTATGTACGTGCAGAACAGGATTTGAACCTGAAATTCAATGATGCAAAATAAAGAAACTTTGTGTTTTGAAAATCTGCAAGTGTTAGGCAAATTTAATGTCTCTTCATAAATGATTGAAATCTACAATTATCCAATTCCCTTTGCAATTACCTTTTTTGTGCAACATTATCTCTTATTGAGTGAGGATTGAATTGTTCAATTGGTTTTTTTTCATTACTTAAGCAGCTAGCCAATTCAGCAAGGAATTCAGCCTATCATGTGATATAAATGAAGAACAGATTTGCAACAAGAATCAAGAAAATAAAGATCCCCTGAAAGACAGTAAAACAATGCTGTTGTTGCCAGACATATGATAATGAATTTCTGTTATCGAGCGGTGACATTTGCTCCCCAGTTAAAATATTCCAAAAGACCAAGTCAGATCCCAAAAGGGTAAAAAATTACAATTTCAAAAAGAGATGTTTTTAGGGTGACTACCAAATACAGATCCTGAACTGAGCATAAAATTTAAAATTGGGATGAAAAAAGGGACATGTCAATATCAAACCAAACCCTGAAACTTGGATAAATTTACCCTGAGGTACCATACCTCTTTTCCTGGCAAATATTGTTTTTGGCCTACATATCCAGTCAAATGAATAATGCCATTTTGTAGAAACAAATTGCCAACCCTCAGCACTTCCTTTCAATGATCCCCTCGGAAATAATGGGACTACCTACATAGAGCGCGGATACAAATCAATGCACATCTACGAGATCCAGATCTGAAATCCAGATCGTCAAAGACTGCTTCGATGGAAGCTAAACAAGTGTTAGATCTGGATCCGACACCAGTGCAGCCTAAATCTAGATGAAAAATGGCTCACTGTGATGCGAATTGATCTGGATCTGTGCTATGGAGCAGATAGCCCCAAAGTGTGCCAATTGACTACCTACCTGCATTGTGTTTGGCGAGATATTTATCACGGTATTGCTTCTTCCTGCGTCCAAACCATGTACACGACGCTTGCTGCTCTTTCTTTGCTCTCTCTATGGCAAGACACGCAACTCTCCTGCGGAGTAAGAAATATTAGTAAAGTGAGTCTGAGTTATAGATATAAAAGGAAGATAGTCAAGACCTTCTTATAGACCATATCTATAATCGACATACTCCCGCCGTTGATAGGGTAAATCCACAGAACCGGACGGGGAATTGGAACTCAGAACGAGGCCAAGTATGATAAATACAATACTTGATCTCGCTCTGAGTTCCGTTCCCCGTCAAATTCTGTGGATTTATCCCATCAACGGCGGGAGTATGTCAATTATAGATATGGTCTATATCAGACCATGTAATAGCATTGTCAGCCATGGTGCTCAAATTAGGGGTATTTGGGTTCAATCAAGTCTGGTCAAAATCAACTTCCAACCGCAGCGAGTTGGTTGGGCGTAAGGGCAAACTGCAGAAACGCTACGTCTACACAAACAGTCAAAAGATGAGTGCATGTTTTCAATATTCACGTATTTCGACAAAATGGAAAGCAGCATCGACAAAACCTGAATATCCCCAATTTGAATCCCATGCTGAAATAAAAATACTATAGGCCAAACAGTAAATTATTGGACAGTTTAAAAAGGTATCCAGAGTGCAGGGCCCATTGTTTGTAAATACAATCCCTACCCTGGATTTTCGTTTATTTTGTCCAATAAATTATTGTTTAGCCTATAACGAGTCTGGTATCTCTCATCTAAATCTATGGTCAGAGTAGATCATGGATTTAAAATGGAAATTCCAAACTACTAGTATATACCCCTATTTCGAATCAACACAGAGAGCAATTTAGGGATCATTTGGTCAATTACCAAACTTCTTTGGGAATTTTGTTAGTCAGGTTTGCAGTATGTGTATTTTGAAACATTATGAGACAGAAGATGCTGCATTGTCAAAGCAGCAACGGTTAGTTTGCGAAACAATGCAAACCTGAGACCTGTTACCAAAATTCAATTCCCCAAATTTGAGCTTCGTGGTTGTCAAGCACTCAATGTTGGATGGTATATGATGTTCAGAATCTCTCTCATAAATCTGTGGAGTACATACAATGAATACATAAAGCCAATTAATCCAAAGTTTCACTGAAGGAATGTAGGAGCTATTCCCTTTTGACCTTCATTTCACCAAGAAAATTGATAGAACCAATGGTTCCTGCCCTTCAAAGTTGAACAGAGCACAATGGTGTTATAGCACGATTCCCACCCTTCACACTCTGTATTCAATAAAACTTGGTGGATTGACTTGCAATTGGCATCAGTGAGTGACTATTGAATGCATGGACTACAAACCCTTTAAGATTGTCCAAAACGTGGGAAGCCTCTATTAACATGGTCTCAAGATGTTCATACACACATTTAAGACTAGTGTTACAGAAGAGTGGTAATAACTTTGGAACAAGTCAACTTACTAACTGCCTTCCAATCTGTGCTTTAATTAACCCTAACCTCCTACCTACCCGTTTTCGTTCCCAGCCTTAACTCCTCAGAAATAAGGGTGTCAAAAATTTGTGGTTTCCACCAGGGCTCGAACCGGGGACCTCTCGCATCCCAATCCCGTGTCCACCTATACCAAGCCACCTGAGGGGCGCTGCCTAGGCAGCAATTTCGTGCCCATATGTGTACCGCCGCGGCAAAAGGGTCCAGTTGTCGACTCCTACATGTTGCTCATTGTAGCATATCTGATGTATACAAATACCATACATTAGATATGCTACAAGGAGCAACATGAACGAGCCGACAACTGGACCCTTTTGCCACGGCGGTACACATATAGGACCCCCGTCTATGACGTATTCGGACTTAGGCGATTTTGGTGATTTGCTCTTGTAGCTTTTTGTAACCTTTGGGAGCTTTAGGGTTAAACACTATCATGTTGACACTTTTACATGGATCACCTAATGCACTCACACTTTCTGATCGGCTCATGAGAAGGAAAACTAGTCATAACAAAATACTCTTGTGTGAACATCCACCATTTGCCAAATGCTATGCTGACCAGTCGCAAAAATAGCAGATCTCTTTGTATCTTAATGGCCAGTTACTTACTTAACAGTCTCAAAACACTTCCAATGTAAAACCTCCTTGATTTCTGTACACTGCATACTTATTACCATTCAACATGTTTTGTTCTGGCCTCTTAATATCAGTTCAAGTACAAGAATATATACTCTATAAACCTCGAAGTACGCAATAAGCAGCCGATTAATGCACATAAACCAATATGACCATACAGGGAAGTAAATTAGTCCATATTTTTTGAATCATAACAACGTATCCAATCTTGCTGAATATTCTTATAAACTTATGTTCAAGGTTTGTCCTTGTGGTAGCAACAAAATTAGTCAAAATAATACAAAAAATCTTGATAGATTTATGCACAACATATATTAATACGCAGTGATTTGGTCTTGATTAATCAATCCTAATCAATCATTACTAGTCTCTTACACAACACAAAACCACCAGTTCACAATGTTGTAGAAAACAAGAGATATGCTATGGCTCTCATAACAGAGAGTCTGATTGCTTACTGTATACTTCAATGTTTATAGAGTATAGATCTACTCTTAATATTTTGATACAGCACATGTTGTGCTTTGCTTGTCTTCAGCAGTTGTCGTAAAAATCTGCCACAACTTCTCAGATGAATAAAAAACAACACACACATTAAACAGAAAATGGAAAAACTGTGATAATGGAATTCCAGAAAACTTCAGGTCATCATGATAGAATAATTCGAGTTAATATGCTAATTTGCACATTTTCTACATGTCAAAACAGAGAGCAGGGCACTGCTGCACTCTGGATTTCTGTTTGCACTGTCGAGTAAGTGTGTAAATGTTTGCTTGGCCTATAATCAAATTTTTCCTTCAAAAGCTGGTTTCAGAGTGTCTATTGTGATTGTAGCAATTGATCTATACTCTAAAGCCAGCTTGAGGAGGTGGTCAAATTGAAGCAATCATTTTTTTTTTACTGTACTGTTATCGTTGCAGTTTGACGGCTGCTTTAGGCTGAATTTTTTCTCAATGCAAATGCTATTCCAATAATTTACCGCAAACATCGTTATTGGTGCTGCGTTTTGAGACTGATCTAATGGCACTGCTCAAAAAGCTCACCTACACATGCTCAGTGCATCTGCCTCTGGTGTAATTCAGCTTAACTCTTAGAGCACCGAAGGCAAAAAATTGGTGTTTTCATTAATAGCTACTTTTTTGTTAAATTTGATTGTTTCCCTGAATGACACATTTTTGAAGATTTACTATTTGTATACATAATCTACTTGCAGAATTGATAAGTTTATTCATGAGCAGCAATAAAACTTTTGAAAATATGGATGTTTTTGTGATTGGTTATGCATTTAAACTTGACATTTCAAAAATGTTGCTATAAGGCAGCTATTAATGAAATCATACAATTGGTGCAATTTGCACCATTTTGCGCTTAAGGTGTTAAAGCATATGCAGGGTGCTAACAACATACCACTCTTGGAGTTCAGGTGATGGAATGAGCCCAGCCGTTCCATTCAGTGGCTCGCCTTCTTTACGTGCTTGCCACCAATTGTGGTCGTCTTTACTTATTATTTGTAGGATGTCGCCACACTTGAACACCAGGCCGGCTTGTTGACAAGGTATCAAGTCATCGTGTGTAGGGTCGTAATCAAACTGCGCCCTTACGTAAATCTGAAAATATGAAAATACAATGATTAGCTTGTTTACCATAGTTATTTATTGTAAGGCAATGTCGGGCCAAAACTGTAGGTACCTCTCGGCACCAAATATGAACCGAAAACTTTACCTGGCATGGCTGAGGTGCACTGCCATAACTTGTCACTTGCTTGATTGTTATATCCTTCCCTTGTAGACCTTGAAACTTATTCTGCAACAATTTTACAGTCTAATTGGCTGAGGAGGCATTTTTAATAACAAAATATGAACCAAAAAATTGTTACCTCGCATGGCTGAGACCATAATTTGGCACTATATTGACTGCAATGCTTCCCAGTAGGTCTTGTACCACATTCTGTAATGTCTGGACATGGAGCTGGCATTTATGCAAAATTGTTTCTCTTACAGAATATAAACTTCGTTGTGTAACCTCCAAAACAAACTTGAACCAAAACACCTTACCTTGCATAGTTGAGGGGCACTCTTATAACTCCCCACTATTCTAGTCTTATTGACTTTGAAGATGCTTAAAAAAAATCTTAGGCACTGGAGCACAATTAGGCCACAACTTTGTGTGACAGCCACAGCTTGGTTTCCCAAAACTCAGCACTGTTCTATAGTCAAATTGGTTTTGAAGATGCTTTTTAAAAAAATCTTTAGGCGCTGGAGCATAATTAGGCCACAACTTTGTGCGACAGCCACAGCTTGATTTTCCAAAATGGCCACAATAGGGTTGATTATGCACCTCAATATTATTGTAAAATGTTTTAAAATTATCTAGAGGTGCATAATCAAGCATACGGTGGCCATCGATCTTAGAAAATCAAAGAGCTGTGGCTGGGTTGCGGCTGGCCGCACATAGTTTTGACCTAATTGTGCTCGTGCTCCTTGCCATGCATGGCTGAATGTTATACTTCCCTAAAATTCAAGTTGTAAGATATTTTGCAACAATTTTACGGTCTGATTGTTAATTGAAACTGACCTCTCATGGCTCAGTTGTGATTATTTTTTTGAACTATTTGAATGTATTGTTTTACCGTACATTTGTAAATATTCTGTAACGGCTCTACCGTCTGGCTATGGACACGCCTTTTAATAACAAATCCATGCAAAAAACCTAATGTCAGTCACATGGTTGAGGTGCACTGTGATAACTTGGCACTATTTTGAGCGCTATGCTTCCCCGTAGTTCTCGTAACATACCTAGAGTCTGATTGGCTACAGATGCAGTTTAGTAACAAACAACCTACCTCGCATGGTTGAGGTGCACTGCGATAACTTGGCACTATTTTGAATGTGATGCTTCCCCGTAGTTCTCGTAACATATTCTGTAATGATTCTACGGTTTGATTGGCTACGGAGACGCCGTTAATTTCACGTATCTCGTCGCCTAGGTGTAGCGTAGCTTGTCTGTGTATCATACCCCCATGCATAATTCTTGCTACGATGCATCGCCTATCATCATTCATTTTTAGTGTAATACCCTGCGGAAAAAATGACAACATAAATTGGGAGAATTAAAAGCTTTATCAAGTCAAGTTTCTGTTTTTAAATCAATGCCATAATTCCTTGGAGAGTGTAAACAAAAATGCATGTTTCAGATTGCTTTAACATTACATAGCCATGCACTCTGGATTTTTGTTCAAATTGTACGAAGAATTTAGGCACTGCATTTTGTGACATTTCAGACTAAAAATATTTTCACCATATTCTTGTGTATGTATCAATGTCCATTTCAAAATGTGGCAAAATTGCTGAAAAATATCCACAATTTTGTGAAAATTTGAAAAACTAAACATACCATGTTTAAATGCTACCAGAAATGATTCAACATGAGTTTGTTGAAAACCAAACTGCATCATGCAGTGACTATGTCTACATACTAGTACCCAGATGTTTGGAATAGAAGACATGGCAATCTATCAGATCATTCCCAAACACAATCTGTCATGATATAAGGTTCAAAATCACACAGAACCTGGACACGAGCCAGATGATGAATCCAGCAGTGATTGATTCCAATGTTAATTCATGTGTACAGCTGGTTTAAAGGATGTCCAGAAACATTCTTCAACATCCATAACCATGGTGTCAGGGTACTTCATTGATTAGACAAAATGGTACAATGGAGCTTATCCTGAAAATCAGACATTTCTTGCCAAATTTGAGTTGTGGCAGAATTGTGTGTCTTTTGTGCATCTCCTATGTTCAAAGGAAAGAGACTCATATTATATTTCATTTTATCGTTTAATGCTCATTTGCCATTAAAACTTTCCTAGCCTAGTACCATGTTACCATGATTTTGCAAAGGTTTGAGAATGCGACCCATATCTATGGATTTTTCAGCTATAAACCATGGTTAGGCAAGTTTCTTGCAAAAATCAACACAATATTAGCGTGTCCGGGAGGGGGGGCTTTGGGTGCTGAAGCCACCTGCACTTTGTTAAAAATCATGCAAAATAAGCCGATTTTGGATGTTTTTAGGCTTCAAGCTCCCCCCCCCCCCAAAAAAAAAAATACTGAAACCCTGTCAAAACTCCGCAGAGGAATTTTTCCTGGACACGCTGGTACAATAAATCAGGACACACTCCTATGTCCTATTATTCGATAACCTATCTCTCCTCTGGGGCTTTCTTTCAGAAATAATAGATAGTCGCTACTCGGTGTACAATTATTTGCAATGGTACTAAATAGGAAATCACTATAAATACCAGTTGTTATCATCAGTATCAAATGGATCAGCAAACACCCTATATTACAAGCAAAAAGAATCGCTACAATCCCAATCTCGTGCAAAATAAAGCAAACACTATACACACAACGGTAATGTTAGCGCTGACAAATTTGCTAAATTGGATCAGCATAAGTGTGCCATAAATTTCCACATGGCGTTATTGCATAGCACTACTTAGGAAATTATTTGCAGCATGAATTATGCATTTTATCAGTGGGAAGCCTGCATTCCCATGTGTGTTTTGAACAAGGGGGGGGGGGATATTAAAATTACACAGTGTACATATATAGGGTGAACATTGTCTGTAGAAATCCCATACAACGCATAGTATACAAATCTATTTTTTATGAACTTGGTGATGTTATCAGTGGGTAGCTTGTAGTCCCAGAGCTGTGACCATGGACCATCATTAACTTTTATCATTGGCTATTGTAATTTCTATAGGTCCTAGGTCACAGGAATAATGCATAATACTTTGGCCATTTAAGCTTTCTAAGTTTTGACATGAAATATTTGAAAACTAAAAAACTAAAAAAAATCCACTCAGCATAGGCAACATCTTTTAATAGTGTAGAATCATTACAAACCTAATTTATACCCAAAGATGAAATTCATCATCCAAAATTTAGGCACTGCATTTAGTGACATTTCAGACTAAAAATATTTTCACCATATTCTTGTGTATGTGTCAATGACAATTTCAAAATGTGGCAAAATTGATGAAAAATTTCTAATATTCTTTGAATATTTGAAAAACTAGACATACCATGAGAAAATGCTATCAAAATGATTCAACATGAGTTTGTTGACATCTAAACCGCACCATACAGTGACTATCTCCATATACCTAGTACCCAGATGTTTGGAATAGAAGATATGACAATCTATCAGATCATTCCCAAACACAATCTGTCATGATATAAGGTTCAAAATAACACAGAACCTGGACACAAGCCAGATGATGAATTCAGCAGTGCTTGATTTCAATGTTAATTCATGTGTACAGCTGGTATAAAGGATGCTACTGATGTCCAACATATCTAATGCCTTGTGGATGAACCATGCTACTGAATTCCATCACAGACATTTTAAAGCTCCTTTTTTGCATGCCTCTTATGTAATATGATAGATACATTTAATTATTTATAAAATGCACGACCATAACAGACCTAAGATTTTGTGTGCAGCTTGTTTAAAGGATGTCCAAAAGCATTCTTCAGCATCCATAACCATGGTGTCAGGTACTTCACTGATTAAACAAAATGGTACAATGGAGTTCGTGACAGAATCAAGTGACTTTTGTGCATCTTCTCTGCTTGAGGGAAAAGACTCGGGTTTGTAATTAATTCTATCGTTTAATGCTCATTTGCGATCAAAATTGGTCCAGACTAGTACCATGTTACCATTAATTTTACCAAGGTTTGAGAATATGACCCATATTTATAGATTTTTCAGCTAAAAACCATGGTTAGGCAAGTTTCTTGCAAAAATCAACACAATAAAACAGCACACACCCCTATGTCCTATTACTCGAGTCCCATAACCTATCTCTTCTCTCGGGCTTTCTGTCAGAAATACTGGAGAGTCGCTACCCGGTGTACAATAATTTGCAGCGGTACTAAATAGGAAATCGCTATCAATACCAGTTGTTATCATCAGTATCAAATAGATCAGCAAACACCCTATATTACAAGCAAGAAGAATCGCTACAATCTCTATCTCGTGCAAAATAATGCAAACACTATACACACAACGGTAATGTTAGCGCCGACAAATTTGCTAAATTGGATCAGCATAAGTGTGCCATAAATTTCCACATGGTGTTATTGCATAGCACTACTTAGGAAATTATTTGCAGCATGAATTATGCATTTTATCAGTTGGAAGCTTGCGTTCCCATGTGTGTTTTGAACAAGGGGGGGGGGATATTAAAATTACACAGTGTACATTATACAGGGAAACACTGTTTGCAGACACCCCATAAAATGCATAGTATACAAATTTATTTATTTATGAATTTGGGATTTTATCAGTGGGTAGTTTGTGTTCCATAATTTTTATTCAAGGTGGGTAAGGGAGACAATCTAGTAAAACAGTGTTCATGTGCATGGTCAAAATTGTTTGCAAATGCCCCGGGCAATGCATAGTATGTAGGGCATACACATTTTTGGATGAACTGTGTATTTATCGGTGGGAACCTTGCATTCCATATCATGTGGGAAAGAAAAATTCTAGAAAAAACATCTTTCTCAAAAAAATAGAATCCTGCTGCACCAATTTCCACAGCTCCTGCACCAATGGCATGCTATACAGCCATATAGAAGGAACACTGCAGGGTGCACTACACTAAATAACTAGTGTTCGCAATCTGGCATTTCTAAAATCAGCAAGATTGACTGCCCTCTCCTAAATGAGGACCTCAAAACATATGGGAGGGCAATATGTTTGGTCAATATTTTGTTCTAGTTATAGAGTTAGGTTTACTTAAAGATGCTCTGATGCCATTTTTGATCTCCAGATTACTTTGGTAAAATTTAAAGGGTTTTCTTTAATTTTGATTCTGGTAATACAAAATTTGGCTGTCAGTGATAGGAGGCGTTACTACTTCAGCTTCCAGTATCTTGAAAATTTTGCCTTGATGGTATACATTTATCATCATTTTGTGTTAGAAGAGATCATAATCAATTTAGAAAATGCAGTGTTGAAGCAACCAGTTGCTTTATTATTGAGTTTTCAGGTGTTTTTAGGAAGCCATTTTGCACAGTAAGTCAATGGGAAGCTATTTCGTGGTGTGGCGCCTGTGGCACACATATTTTTTGTCAACTATTAGTGTCCTTCACTTTTGTTTCTGCCCAATATTTGCTTCAATATTTAACATTTTTCATACAATTTTGTTGTAAAATTTTGAGTAATGCCAAGTTTCCATACTCTTATAGTTACATCATCAACAATACTTTTAAATAAAGAGTTTTATAATCATTGCAAATACAAATAAACCTTTTCATGCTGTTTTATTGTAAATTTTGAGTAATGCCAAGTTTTCATACTTGTAGTTCAATTTATCAACAATCCACTCAAAGAAGAGCCTTAATAATCATTTCAAATAGGTAAGATTGAAAACACATTTTATTTCAAAATTGTATTTGATACTTCAAACAAGTTTTATGTAAGTGAAGTTGATCAACAAACACTTCCAAGAAAATTTCTATATTATTAAAGTTGCTGTTTTTCAAAAAATAATTTTTTTGCTTTATAATATATATTATACGGTGATCTGTTGTGTGCCACTTAAAACCACTTTGTAATAATAATAATATTGTGTTGAGAAATTGATGATTTTCAAAGGTCAAGGAGCTTTGCTTTTCTGCAAGTGTTTACATGTATTTCCTTCAAAACAACACATTTTGCTCTTTAACATCGGTTAATAAACTTGCCTAGTACTAGCCAGCCAACGCAGCTATCATAGGTAGATTTGTTTACGCTGGTACTGAGTAGAGGCAATCAACGAGAAAAGGGGGTCAAGTGCAGACTCAGCTTGTTACGACTCGCTGACGACATAGATTTGGCGCTTGTATTGTAACAAGATTCAAAGACAACGCCCGTCTGTCTCGTGCAATCTGTTCATCTTATGCCACACTGTGAAATTACAGGGTGGCTCAAAATGAGCAGGGCCTCTATAATTAAAACACACAAGTACTGATTCAATCAAAAGAAGACATTAGTACCTTCCTATCATACCTTGCTTCCAATGGGATTTTTGTACAGGTTTAATAAGAGTTTAGGGATGAAACATAGCACAATCACCAGACCTCATCCCAATTTTGCATTTCAGTTGTGTTTCATCACTAAACCCTCTCATTACTACCAATACAAAAAATCCCATTGGAAGCAAGGCATGATGGGAAGGACCTAATGTCTTAGTCTGATACAATCTGTTCATCTTATATCACACCATGAAACTACAGGGTGGCTCAAAAGAGCAGGGCCTCTTTAATAAAAACACACAAGTACTAATACAATCTGTTCATCTTATATCACACAATGAAATTACAGGGTGGCTCAAAAGAAGTGGGACCTCTTTAATAATAAAAACATA
>JXSR01S038224.1:36386-52240 GCA_000969725.1 Ophiothrix spiculata
TTCTCAATCTGATGTTAACTCATATCTTTTAATTTTATTTCATTGAAATTACTATCTGTTTTGTCACTTTCTATTCTCTTTATATAGCATTCAAATCCTTCAGCAAAAGACCCTTTACAAACACCAGATAATATAATATTCCTATTATAGATGCTATAATAACCATCATACAAACAAAATTCATGATATGCACTAAAAATATGTTCATATTCTTTTACAAACACAACTAAATGCATTATCCTTACATCCTTCGCTTTTTAAAATAACCATCTGAAGCTGCAATTATCATCACTATTCATTTCATAATAGACAATTTGAGGTACTCGTAAATTCAGATAATAATAAAATACAATTTAAAGTTAGGATGTGCAAATAAAACTACATATTTTTCTAAGTGGTCCTGCACTGCTCAACAACAACAACAGGATATGTAAGAAAATACGAAAACATATTTTTTTAAAGTGGTCTGGCTGGCCAAAAATATATTTTAATATATATATATATGTAATATGTTGCATGTGTGTAACTTTTTAAAAAAAGTTACACACATGCAACATATTACATTTTTTACAGTGTGAGTCAAAAAAAGACAATGACACAAAAATGGTTATTTTCATGACTTATTTTTTTTAAATTCAGAACAAAAGGTTCCTTACTTAATAATGTTTTAGGTGGCCAAACACTGTACGAACTCTGCTCATTTTTGGTCAACCCACCATTGTAATGGCTTTATATTTATTTATGAATTGTTGGTGAATATTAAAACTAAATAACCTGAATTTCAGTGTTGTTGATCGCTTGTTTGTAATCTCAATCAACATTGGTAGAAGTACTATGGCATGCATAAGAAATAATCAATCATTTCAATTTATCTTATTTCAGAATACATAGGTTAACATATCCTATGGGTCAATGTCTTATCCGTATATATATTTGTGCACTTCCTTGGTCAGTTTTTTTTTTCACTGAGCTAAATAACATAACATCTCTAAAGTAAAACTAGACTAAAATTTGCTTGAAGTTATGTAATGTTGGACATATCTCAGTTTTAACACACAATATCAAGGCTACTTTAGTTTAATATACAAGAAATCAGGAGAGGACAATTTTGCTATTTAACTCCATAAAAGTCAAAATTGGTCAAATATGATAGAAATTTCCAGTTGACAAATATATAACTGGTCACAACTGATACAATACCTTTCTAGAAATTCATTTGAGAAAATATCCTGAGGATAGCGAGTCAATGTCCTTGTGTATTTCACTTAGCCTTCATGGCTATGGTCTATCATAGTGATTACACAAACAAAATCCAATATCATTAATCAACTTATGAACTAATCTGGGGCAGGGATGAAGGATTTGTCTGTTGGAAGCAACTGCGCTGAAGGCTGTATTAGGTAGATTGAATGAGAGAGGGGATGACTCTTTCACCCACCCCCACCACCACCCCAAAAAAGTAGGCATTAGTTCACAATAGCATATAAATTAAAGCTGAAATTTTGCAATTCACAAAAGAAGTAGGCTGTTAGGCTGGATTCAAAGTTAAGACCCAGTTTAAGTATAATTTTCTATTTGAAATATTTTCTTCATTTTTAATGTCAATAGATGAGAGATTAAGAAAAGCCCATAATACAAACATCAAAATTAAACCATTCAGGAGATACTCCCATCAAACTGACCAACGCAATAAGAAGAATCCCTGTTTTTTGTAAAATTGTAAAAATTTCAGATTTTCTTTCCATTTTTTCTGTAAAATGAGGTTAGAATTTGGTTTTAAGGTACGTTATACAGGTTAGATATAGGGTTTGGGTTAGGTTTAAGGTTAGCAAAAGGTTTACAAATTTTGAGCGATAGGGTTTTGGTTAAATTTTATGGTCAGGTTACCGAAATTTTACAAGTCAATTAAAAGTCGTCGGGAAAAAACAGGAATTCTTCTCGTGCCTGACCAACATCATTTTTGTGTATTTTTAAGTTGACATTCAAAATTTCTAAAATGAGTAGTTAAGTGCTGTAGCAAAACACCAAAAATTACTTTTAAAAGGTCTGTATTATAATTACTTTTTGAAACTTCACTTTCCGAAATAAAGATGGACACCACAAGAAAACTTGAGACTTTTTACATTAATTTGGCTCAAGGTATGTCAATCCTACTTCACAACCGCTGTATGTAGGAGATGATCATTCATTTCAATATAGAAAAGTATAGTAAGTTTCATGCCTTAAATTAAAGCAGTAGATTTGACTTTAAACATATCTAACTTAAAGCCATTTCCAAAACCTTAAAACCAGCCTTGTTTTTTAGTTTGCTCACTCTAGCATAATGTAGAAGTGAACCAGGTTTTGATGTGCTCATATTATGAGCTTGTTTGTTAGGTTTCAATGGCTGTCTGCAAGGAATATATATTACAAAATCCAATAGAATTTAAATCTACTTCCATATTTCTTCCTCGGGCAATGTAGTAAGCTTTCATTTATTCTATACTTTGATCGGCACCAAATGAGCACATGTAATTTTGGAGATTTACACACTAAAGGATTAGTGAACTGTGCCTTAGTGCAGGAAAGAAACTATACAATTATAAAGAAAAATGCACCGCAGGTTGACTTTGGAAGATTATTTCTTAATCAGGCAGTGTAAGCTTTTATTTCAGTCTATAGTTTGATCGGTACCAAATGAGCACTTGTAATCCTACAGATTTATACGATAAAGAAAACTTAGTCTACAGTTTATAGTTTGATTGGTACCAAATGAGCACTTGCAATTAGAGATTTATAAAAAAAGGAACTAAAACTGCACCTTACTGACTAAACAAAATAAAAAGTATACACAATTATACAAAAATAACTCACCTAATTATTAAAATCAGGTTTTAAATCAGGCTATGTAAGCTTTCTCTTAATTTTACAGTTTGATCGGTACCAAATGAACATACATAACAGATATTTTTGAAAAATGTGTATTTGTTTCTTAGAATTGAAGCATATCTTACCACATAAAATATTCTCACTCCATATAAGACATTAAAAACATTACCAAGTTGAAACTGTTCAGACTACAACCATGAAGAACAAATAAGAAGCAGAGAATATTGTATGTTGTGTAATGGGAAAACCACATGGTGTAATGTGTGAGGTATTAATTACATTAAGAGCACATGAGCTAGAGGAACTGCTTGATATATATTAGTACCAATGCAGAACATCGGCTAAATCTGTAAATGTCACTAATGTTGTTACAGATAAGATTATATAGCCTACGCAAAAAGAAGCGTTACATTGCATTCAAGTGAAAACATTGGAACCGTGAGTCAGCTGATTGATTTTCTTTTTTTTCTTAAAATGCAAACAAATAACCAACAAATACACAAACAAAAAATCTTCTAATTCCAGTTCCATTAATAGAAAAAAAAGAAGATATCAGAACCTTCCCATCATTCCTTGCTTCCAATGGGATTTTTATATAGGTTGTAAAGAGAGGGTATACTGCCCTCCCATGGCAAAAGGAACCTATTGACATTTTTGGGGAAATTGAGTTATTGGTGATAACACCTAGCACAATTAACAGACCTCATCCCAAATTTACATTTCAGATATGTTTCATTACTGAACCCTCTCATTACATCCCATACAAGAAATCCCACTTGAAGCGAGGTATGATGGTAAGGTCCCGATATGACATAGTATGAGATTTAAAAATCTTCAATGGAAACATTTTACTTATATGCTGAATATTACTTTACAATACAATTCTTTTTAGCAAAGCTAAAATATCAATTATAATAACGGAAAATTGTAAGATTTGTTCTTTAACCCCCCCCCCCCCCTCCACTAAAATACAGTTCTTTTAGCAAAAGCTAAAATATTAATTACAATCACGAAAAAAATTATAAGCTTTGTTCTTTAACCCCTCCCCCTTCCCCCAGTCCAATGACCTGGATTTTCCAATTTTTGGAATCATTCGCTGCGGGCAACACAACAATTTCTTACGCCTTGAAAAAGGTACCAAGGCCAAATCTTTATCTAGTCATACATTATTTCAGGTAAAAAAACTTCACATATAAAGCATATTGAATCTGATTGAATCTATATAGCATCAAATACCAGTGGTATTCACAACATGTACATGTAAGTCACTGAACTCGGCCATCCTAGATGATGGCAAATGAAATCAAACTTCGCATTGTATATGGTTTCAAAACATTGCCGTAATCCTTGTACAGTGCCTGATACGTATGAATAACATATGCAAGAGCCTCCAAGTCTGGGACGAGGTTGAAAACATGTTTTCTTAATCAGGTGTGAACCGTTTTCATTTTCTCTATTAATGTGGATGTTTCAAAATGCTCCAGATTTAATGGGGATTTAAACGAGCGATTATGGAAACTATATGGGGAACATGGCTAGTACTTATGTATTTTCTTGTTATTTTTAGCTTTGTATTTTGTATATTCACAATTCTGGTTAAATCAGCATTAATAAAATCCCTAGTGTGAAATGTATTACATTAATAATATTAGCATGTGAACCATGATGCGAGACAATAATCTCAAGCAGAAAAACAACAAAGATAAAAATTAAGAAAGGTTGTCTCAGTGCAAAAATGATCAATTTGGTTATTATATCAAAAAGATCACAACAATTTATTCTGTATAACATTATTATATTTCATTTCTTAATAATGATGAGATAATTGTGAAAAAGAAATTTGTATCAACCAAGGTTTAAAATTATTTTAAAAGTAAATCATCTGTAATTATTGTTATCTTCGGTAGATAGTGCACAATCATATAACCCCTAGCAATGTTAGTAGTGAAGGTTGTAAGACCAAGGAAAACTTACACTGATAGTTCAAATATTTTCATATAATTCATGTCCATTTATCTTCAGTAGATAGCTAGCAATTATCACATATTTATTATGTCCCTGAAATGAAAGCTATCTAGGAGCAAATGTGAAGCAAATTGTATGGGAATATTTTTATCTACTGAAATATTAACATGGCAATTTACCTCATTTCTTAAATATAACTGTGCTATCATACATAGATATGGAAATATATATAAATGTAGACAACAATATCTTTATTACATGTATCTTTGTCATATTAGAAGTATGTTGAATCACATACACTCTCCATGACATGGTATTGCTTTTACCAGTGTCCTGCAAACATCTTCTTTCAAAAATATCTAAGGAAGCTTTAAATATAGCCATGCTAAAAATAAAGCTATGAATTAATCATTTTATCCATTGCTATCGGCTATGACTGAATTCAATTGATCTATGTTCGTATCTGAAGTGTTTTTTCCCTCTCTGGTAGACGAAACCTTCCTCGTAAATATTAAAGGCAAAATGTTCTTATTAAATGAATACCTTCTTTACGAGGTGAAATGTGGGACCAATACTTAGACAAAATCTTGGATATCAACTAGGAATTGATCTTTTCAATAAAGGGACTGACTTAGATTCTTCCCACTAATTTTTACCTACAGTAATAGTTTATAGTAATAACCTACCAGTAGTTTTCAATAATTTTGAGGAATATTGGAGAAATTTGCAATCTTAATTTACTTAACTTTTTGATGCTGGCTCAAAAAACAATGTTGTGAAAACAGTGTTTCTAGTTTCAAATTCTAAAAAAATCTTGTTTCTACACCTGTGATGGGTAATAGATTACGTTTGATGAAATTGTTTTTCTTTTAATATGTATTAAATTATCTCCAGGAACTTTGTTTGATCTTTTTTTCTGGTAAATCCATCTGAGGTACAAAATTAGGATTTAGAAAACACAGGATAGTCACACCGCCATCACAGAATGATAAATTGTAAATTAATTCTCTCTCAATTTGAGCCATTTCTGTGTAATTTTTTGTACTTTTTTGGATTTACTACACTTTTATTTTTTATTTAGAGCATTTTCATAAGTTTTTCATTCCAAGTGGAATCCAAGCTAGTCCCTTTAATCAATCCTAATCAAACCAATCAAGAAACTCAACACTTTAGCAAACTGTAGGAAATATTTATCCATGATCTGTGCAGAAACTAAATGAATATTTAGGTGTGACTCAAAACATATTGGAGAAAAACAAAAGAGTGCCCCATCAATAGCATGGTCAAGTATCACGGTCAGACAGGAGGCCAAACCACACATCTGATCCATCTTTCTACCTGGTGATGAGCATTTAACAAAAAAAACCCCAATATTTGAGAATAGCAAATAATATTCCAATGATGGTCAAGTATCAAATATCAGACAGAGGCCAAAGCAAATATATTTTCCATTTTGCATGTCTGGATATGAGTATTTAACACACACTAGACACATTTGAAAACATACAAACAAACAAACAACCCAACAAACAAACAAACAAAAACCCATACGTACCAAGGAAAGTATAGTCAAGTATCAAGATCAGACTGAGGCCAAAGCAAACATATTTTTCATTTGCTTGTCTAATTGAGATTTTTAACACACACTAAAACATTTGAAGAAATAAAAAAAAAAACAATTTGTGTACCAAGGATAGCATGGTCAAGTATCAAGATCAGACAGGCCAAAACACACATCTATTCCATCTTTCTATCTGGTGATGAGCATTTAACAAACAAAAACCCAAACATTTTTGAGAATAGCAAATAATTTACCAATGATAGTCAAGTATCAAATATCAGACAGAGGCCAAAGCAAATATATTTTCCATTTTGCATGTCTTGTTATGAGTTTTTAGAATACACTAGGCACATTTGAAAAAAATAGAAACAAAACAAACAAACAAACGATCAAACACACAAAAAAAAAATGTATGTACCAAGGAAAGAATAGTCAAGTATCAAGATCAGACAGGCCAAAGCAGACATATATTCCATTTGCATGCATGGTTATGAGTTTTTTAGCATACACTTTTGGCACATTTGAAAAAAAAATAAAACAAACAAAAATTCACCATATGCACCAAGGAAAGTATAGTTTAGTATCAAGATCAGAGTGAGGCCAAAGCAAACATATTTTTCATTTGTTTATCTGATTGGTATTTCAAACATACACTACAAACATTTGATAAAATAAAAACAATTTGTGTACCAAGGATAGTATGGTCAAATATCAAGATCAGACAAGAGGCCTAACCAAACATCTGTTTCGTCTTTCTGTCTGGTGATGAGCATTTAGCATACAATGAAAACACTCACACCGCTATGCCAATATAATTCATTCATATCCATCAGAGCTAACATAGGACTTCCAATACCATGGCCGCCGATACCTTATATGACAGATGTTACAGGCAGAAAAATTAAACATTTTTTCCTGGCAAAAAAGCAGGGATTATTCAACAAAGAAACTCTTCATGAACCTTATAACCATTATGGTCCTTGAAAAGGACAGAGAATTTAAACAGGAATTCAATTTTGGAATCAGTAGGAAATCAAATCACCTTTACAAAACTTATGTGATTAGGTATCAATAAAGCTCACATAAGGGAGCACAACACTAAATAACTTCTCCATTGAAACCAATGCATTTTAGCCTAAGTTCTCTGAGCTTTTTCATACTGACGTGACAATATTTTGAAGTTTCAGTTAATATCAAGTTGTAGCCCGTTTCTTTATCTTTCAAATAACCTTCAATTGAAAAAACATTTTCCGATAAAAATTTTCGGTACGGGCTCGTAAACAGCGCCCTCGCTTTTTCCACCCAGTCAAAACGACCCCTAACCACTTTAGACATGCACCGGAACTTACGCTGCTAAATCCAATAAAAATATGGATGCCAGTTGTTTTTGATGCTATAAGTGATCACAAAACTCTAGTCATTTATATTCATAAGCACAAAACCAGGTCACTTGTAACCAGTTCTACTATCATTGCAAAATAATCCGTGTGGACCTATGTTTTTTACCGGGACTTTCTACCCCTACACCATTCGTGGAGTGATTTAGTGTTGTGCGGTCATAAGTATAGTCCTACAAGCTGTCTCTAGAACTGAACCAGGACCACAGCTACAAGCCTGAAGGAAAAGACTTGCAACCACTACATCATCTCAACATCCCTTATTCCCACAGATTGAATAGTGTCAACCATAAGTAACCTTCAAAGTATCTATTTACTTACAAGAAACCTTATACTAATTAGCTAGCTTTCTTTAAGTAGAGCTAGAACTCACAGATAAGTGCCATTGGGATTGTAGGCAATTAGGTTAATAGGCCAAAATGGTCGCAGCCTTACATCTAGTGGCTATTAAACTCATTGAGAGGTAAGCCGAACGATACTGTTCACATATAATAGCACTTTGTACGAATTAAAGCTAGATTACACTAGAATTTTTTGATGTATCATCAAATTGTTAATTCTAGGTTTTGTAGGTTGTATTTTTGTTCTGAGAAACAAAACTGATAAAAAGAGATCCAAATGATTTTTTTCTGACTAACACTAAGGATTATTCAAAAAAGAGAGTGTCCATGAAGCTTATATCAATTGTGGTTCTTTGAAAAGGAAAGGGAAATAAGGAGAGAAATTCAATTTTACAAAAAGGAGGACAGGAAAAAACCAAAGCATCTGGAAAAAACCCTTTTATAATTGACTAATATAAAGCTCACATTCAGAACTACAAACCGTCTCTAGAGTTGAACCCAGACCACAGCTATAAGCCTGAAGGAAGAGACTAACAACCACTACATCATCTCAACATCCATTATTCTCACAGTGTGAAAAGTGTCATCCATAAGCAACCTTCAAAGTATCTATTTACTTACAAGAAACCTTATACTTAACTAGTTTTCTTAAAGTAGAGCCAGGACTCACAGATAAGTGCCATTGGGATTGTAGGCAATTAGGTTAATAGGCCAAAATGGTCGCAGCCTTACGTCTAGTGGCTATTAAACTCATTGAGAGTAAGCCGAAAGATACTATTAGCATCTAACGACACTTTGTACAAATTAAAGAAAGATTACACTAAAATTTGCCCATGTAGGCACCATCAAATTGTTAATTCTAAGTTTTGTGGGTTGTATTTTTTTCTGAGAAACAAATCTGAACAAAACCAATAAAAAGAGATCCACAAGATGAAGTACGGTAGGTAGGTATTTTAAAACTGACTGTGGTCCCCCGTGTTTATATTACTGCAGTGATATGATGTTCTTAATGCTGTGACAGCGAAAGATATTAAATTTTACCAAAAGGAAGACAGGAAGAAACCAAAACACCTGAAAAAAACCCCGTTATAATTGAATAATATAAAACTCATATTTAGCATTACAAACTGCCCCTAGAATTGGACCAGGACCTCAACGGTAGGCCTGAGACCCACAGTGTGAATAGTGTCATCCATAAGTAACCTTCAAAGTATCTATTTACTTACAAGAAACCTTATACTTAACTAGTTTTCCTAAAGTAGAGCCAGGACAAAAGGAAGGAGGACAGGAAGAAACCAAAGCACCTGGAAAAAACCTAAATATAAAGCTCACATTTAGCATCACAAACTGCCTCAAGGATCGAACCAGGACCACAGCTATAAGCCTGAAGGAAGAGACTTGCAACCACTACATGTACATCATCTCAACATCACCTATTCCCACATTGTGAATAGTGTCAACCATAAGTAACCTTCAAAGTATCTATTTACTTACAAGAAACCTTATACTTAACTAGTTTTCTTAAAGTAGAGCCAGGACGCACAGATAAGTGCCATTGGGATTGTAGGCAATTAGGTTAATAGGCCAAAATGGTCGCAGCCTTACGTCTAGTGGCTATTAAACTCATTGAGAGGTAAGCCGAACGATACTGTTCACATATAATGGCACTTTGTACAATCAAAGTAAGATTACACTAGAATGCTGATGTAGGCACCATCAAATTGTTAATTCTAAGTTTTGTGGGTTGTATTTTTGTTCTGGGAAACAAATCGAACAAAACCAATAAAAAGAGATCCACAAGATGAAGTAGGTAGGTATTTAAAAACTGATTGTGGTCCCCAGTATCACTACAGTGCTATGATAGTCTTAATTCTGTGACGTGACTTTGCATTATACAACAGTCTTGGTGGAATAGCCAGAGGTATTCAATCCAAGTACAATATTTTTCAACGCCTTGTGATTTTACTGCATGAGACCATCAACATATTTATAACTCTTTACTGTGGATAAATTGTAAATCATATTTTTTCAATATCTTGCACTTTATTTGGCTTAATTTTGATTTACCGTAAGCAGCGAATTAGTCTGTATTTTACGAATCATAACAACATAACCGATCCTGCTGAATATTAAAATCAACCTATCAAGGTTTGCCCATGTGTATAGTAGCAACAAAATTAACCAAAAATAATACCAAAATCATGAAAGATTCATATATTGGTATGTAGTGATTCCTAATCAGTAATGAAACTAACACAACACAAAAACATCAGTTCACAATGTTGAAGAATACAAGGGATATGCCATGGATCTCATAACATTAACAGAGTCTGATTGCTTGTATACTTCAAGGTTTATAGAGTATGGATGTGAGTAGGAGCGGTGAGAGGGGCTTACATATATGAAAGTATTAATCTTTATAAATTGGAAACATCTGTCATTTGAGTATCATTTCAATCCAAATAAATAAAAATCCTAGGGATGTCAGTAGGACCCAGACTAGCCAATACTTGAAAGACATGCCTGTCTTCAATGCAATCATCATTTGGGTGGAGCTGGGATGATGTCTGTCTCAAGATGCAATACTGGAGTGATGCTCAGAGGGGAACTCCATAGATACCAGCATCACTGCTCATCACTTCTATGTTCGTAATGAGCACATTTTAAAAGTATCAAATCAATCACTAATAATGTTAATGATATCAGCTGTAATACTTATTAGAGATGTGCTGACATAAGCGAAACATTGGCTATTATGTAAATTGGATTTAAGGACATGGCTTGTGGCTTGGCCCCTGCATGGTGACCATATAATACTGTAAACGGAAATATTTTCACGAGCAGAATTTCCCGCGAAACCAGACATTCACAACCTTTGTGTGTGTGTTAAATTAGCGTTTTAAAGCTTTATTACATAGACCTGCACATAAAATGAATGTATTCGCGGGGTGTAATATTCGCGGTTAGATGTCGATTCACGAAATTCGGGATAATAACCCAATTTACAATACTCATAATATATTCAGTACATCTTCCATCCCTTTTATGGGTTTGGATCATGGAAGCACACACTGTTTTTGACTCTCAATAAATAATTATCTTGCCAAATCTGGCTCACACCATTCTCGATTGCATGAGCGTGTGTTGTGAGTACGCCAGAAATATGTAAACCCTGCCATTGTTAGCTTACTCTGTAAATTCCAGAGACTTATTTTTAAATCTAAGGAGACTAGTTAAAATGACAAAACGTTTTAGGATTTGAAAGTAAGTCTTTCAGATTAAAACGTAAGTCTCTCGTCACTTTTCTAACTTATTTTTAGTCAATTGTCGATTCTTTTTTCAATCTAAAGGAATTATTTGAAATAAATCTTTTTGACAGACTTATTAGTTTAAGTCTCAAAAACGCTTTGCCATTTTAACAAGTCTTTTAGACTTAAAAATAAGTCTCTGGAATTTAGAGAGTAGATTGCTTGAGTGGATGGAACACAGTCTTTTCAACCTGAATTCAACTATTAAAACACTAAAAATAGAGGTTTCTGTAAACTGTAAGAAAGGTGCTCCCCCCCCATGCGTTGATTTCTAATATTAAAAGCTTGTATATTTGCATAACGTTTGACATCATTTTTGGTTTTACGTTTTTTCTACATCATATAGTCCAAATAAATTACTATACCAAAAACATAGCTTAACTATATTTTTACATTGTATTATCTATATACTTGTGTCCAAAAATATGTGTTTAAATCTATGAAGCCACATTTGGCAGCCTCTTTTTACATTTTGCAAAAGAGAATCTGTTTATTTGAAACTTAATTCCTACCATACGTTTTTTGGCCACATCTCTCATTATCGAAACCCACAAGTCTCAAAAATGCTGATGAAAACTAAAAATACAAGCGCATAGCTACGAAGAGTGCATCGTGTTGAGTCTGTAAACATCTCTCTTGTATGTAAAAGTCATCAAAAAAACAGCTAGCTCCTTGCTCTATATAAGTAAGCATCTCAACTATGCTAATGACTCTTTAATGAAGATCCGTTTACAGGGGTAAAAATAAATCAAATATATAAATGTTTAAATGCCATCACAAAGTAAAAGAAATGGAAAGCGATAGACAGTCATATAGAAAGTAGATCTGTCTTCCAAACTCAGACAGGGAACGAATCATACGCACATGTTTTTCTAATGACTTCCTAAATATTTCAAATACTGTAAACGGGGGATAATTTTGCAGCAGATTTTTTTGTGAAATGTGACAATCATGACCTTCTCACGAGTGTGAAATTAACGTTTTTAAACTTCATTACATAGACCTAAAAAAAAATTGAATATATTTGCAATATTTGGGGTTGATGATTTTCAATTTTCAAAATTTGTAAAAAAAAAAAAAAAGACGCACGAAATTAATCCCATTTAGAGTAGTTAAAATATAGGTGCTTGTATAGCTCTTTTCCAAAGATTTCATTTAAACACTTGCCCTAGAATATGACCAGCTGCCTTATGTCTATGATCTCAAAATGTGTTTAGAGATCATAGACATAAGACAGCTGTCTATGATCTCAAAATGTGTTTAGAGGCAAAGTACAAGATGGTGTTTAGGCATATAACACTCAATATTCAGATACTCAACAAATGACAATTTGATGTGTTAAAAACAGGGTGCAATACTGAACACTAGCCGTTTACATATATACTATTATATAGGATCCTTCAATCCAGGACTTCAATATTAAATGGACTTTATTTCCAAATACTAGCTATTTGACATTTTTGTCAAAGCAGTAATTCAAACTACAGGTTATGCCAATAAAAACGCAAGATTTGAAAACAAAAATATTTAAAATGTAAGCAGGCCATTTTTCTCATCAAAACATAAATGATATTAAAATAGAGTTTCTCCCCTTCATTATGCCCTTTGTTTCATCCAATTCGGATATTCCTGTCTGGAGATACAGCATTTTCAAAATGGAGCACAAATTTCAATCTGGTCCGATTTGTGGTCATCGGATGAAGTATGTTAACCAAGGATGATATGCATTAGGACCTAATATGCATCCAAGACATTAGCCCCCTATAAATTTAAACCCGCTAAACTAATTTTACAATTATTTGTGGCTCAAAGATATTATTGACCAATTATTTTCATTGAAAACAAAACAGATGATCGATTTGAAGAAAGAATTAAGCAATTATGAAATTTAGTTTTAGCAGTCTCAGCTTTGCTGGTTTTAGTTGTGGTACTTCAGTCAGTGTCAGCTCTAACATAAAACAAAAAATTCAAGGGCTTTCATATTAACATTTTGTTATAAAAATGAATAGATAAAATGCAAGACTCGGCAGTAACTGCAATTGCAATTTTGGGGGAAAATTACATTGCATATCAAGATTAATTTTACAATCAAGGTTCACATCATGCCAGATATTCAGAAACGAACTTGCATTCAAGTATGAGGAAACTTCGAACATGAATCGTTATTCTGGCAATTGTAAAAGGTATTCTGACATCCTTTTTGTCTTGATTGGATACTTTCAATAAGCTTTTGATATAATACTAAACAAAAGATGCAAGCAAGCGATAGAAGTTTTCATCTGGAGATGAAGTAACTTGTCAATTAATGTTTTGATTGCCACCTACTTTTGGTTATTGATCATGGAATTGAGATCAAGAAATCGGACCAACCCAATTTTTAAGGGCATCACTTGTCATAACTTCAGAATTAAACGCTTAAATTTTACGAAACAAAATGCTATTTGAAGCTGAGATTATATACAATAACATTTGATAATTTTTTTATTACATGTAGCCTAATTCTCTCAGAAAAAAATCGCAAAAAATCTTGCGTTTTTATTGGCACACCCTGTATATGTCTTTGCAAAGGACATTAGCTGACCATAGCAGGTCTATAATAACTCAAAACCTAGTGATTAGGAGTCTGCACTATTCCGCCATATCACAAATCACATCCATAATATTATACAATGAACATGTTCCAAATTTGTTCATTTTGAATTATCAAATTTTCAAACATCATCTATTCATAAATTGCATTTTCCATTAAAAAATCATACATTTGAAGGGTAAGAATCCATGAAATTCTGAAATCGAAGAGATGTATACAATTTGTGGTAACGCTGTACTCTACACAATTGTTGAGATTAATAGTCTACATAACAACTCACGACAATGATATATCCTAGTGGTCATCTAACAAGACCAACCTTTATTATCTTGTCACATTATGTTATGTACACATGATATCAAAACCCTGACTATGCAACTACATTTCCTTATCCAAAGGTATTACATCAGTGCATAGCCTCATGTCCGAATGACCTATTTGCACAATATTTGTGCACTCGAAACGGAAATGTATTGGGAATAAATAAATAAATGAATATGACATATTTATAGAGGATAGCCTCGTCAGTGTCTAGCACTGCTTTCCATGAGGGTCCTCTGTCAGATGGTCAGATTTATTTGCCAGTTTTAGTGCAGGAGGAAAACCTGCGGAAGCAAGTTTGGACTGGCAACCAATTGCACATACAGCGCCTAGACTGGGGTTCACACCTGTGACAGTCCTGGGCTTATTGGTGCAAGGCGAGGGAAGTACTGCTGCGCCACCTGCTTCTCCCAAAAGTGTTCATTGTGGTATTGTAAAGCAAAAAGTATCAATATAAACAATAAAGCTGGTACGACTGGTTGTGACTCCAATATATGTATCTTTTGTATATTTACATGATTACATCATAGATTAAAGAAAGTACATAAAGGAAACAGAGATCTATTTGCACTCTAAATTAAATTACGAGATTGCGCCATGAAAGGACCAACACTGTGCGGGAGCGTATGACCAAAACACTGCATCTTTGTAGAACACTAAATATTACTTGACCACGATGACACAATTTTTCTGCCAATTTGTACCTAAGCAAACACTTAGTGCTTGAATACTTGTAATTCTCAGTCAAAGGACCCTTCCAATACCGGAGTAAGATTTACACATTCTAGCAAATCTAGTGCCATCAAAACTTTAAAAAAATTGACAACTACAATAATCATTTTCGTCTTTTCAATTTATCGCAAATCCCCAAAATGAAAATCTGAACTAAGCCATTACATTTCCTCATCCAATGGCATTACACTGGTGCAAAGTTTAACAGCCTAGTGCCCCAATGACCTATTTGCACAGTTCCTGTATACATGGTGACTCTACACTTAAATGCATTACACCTTGGTAAGTAATCCGTAAGGCAGTAAAGGGCACTCTGTAGGTAGTTTGTGAAAAAAAAGATGTATGTGGTTTGTCAATTTAAACTCTACAATATGAAAATCCCGACTAAGCCATTGCATTTCCTCATCCAATGGCATTACACTGGTGCGAAGTTTAACAGCCTAGTGCCCCAATGACCTATTTGCACAGTTCCTGTATATATGGCAACTCTACACTTAAATGCATTGCACCTTGGTAAGTAATCCGTAAGGCAGTAAAGGGCACTCTGTAGGTAGTTTGTGCAAAAAAAAAAAAAAGAGATGTAAACAAATATAAATGTGGTTTGTCAGTTTTATAGGGAGGTATACATTGTGGCTGAATTATTTTGAGATATAGGGTATGAAGTTAATAAAGCCATAACATGTGACCATCCATAACAAAACATCCATAAAGTCAGCCTCTAGTCACTTTCACTTTTTCACATATCTGCAAGACCATATGTGTACCGCCGCG
>JXSR01S038224.1:59536-72743 GCA_000969725.1 Ophiothrix spiculata
ATAAAAATCAGAATCACTCATAATGTTAATCCCAAGTTCATTTCTCCACTTCCTCCTCAGAATTAGATGAAAATATAAAACACCGAACATCACTTTTATTACCATAGCTGCATCAGTAACTACCTAAAATTTTGCTTAGTTGGCATTTTTGATGAAATCACCTGATAGCATTGGGACTTTTTTGATACTATTATAGGTATATTGGAATCAGATCAATGCCATATACAACGATTTTGACAGGTTTGCAGTCGGACAGGTGTTAAAACGTCTGTGTTTATGTATATCCATAGCAAAAGCATTGCATCTAGATTAATGGCAATCATACGATTGTTATCTGTTATAATCAAAGCTTTATTGCGTGTATTAATGTAGGTTCATGATATTTGCTATCAAATTGTTTAGCCCTGAATCATAGCCAAGGCCCATATTCATGAAACACTGCTAACTCTAGTTTGCAACTAACATATTGTCTACCAGTCAAAATTTGATAAGTAGACAATGGGCTACTTGATGGCTATTTATCAACTAAAGTTAGAAGGGTTTCTTGAATATGGGCCCCAAGAGTCTAACATGGAGAGGTTAAACCCTTTTTAACCCTAATCACTGGAACCCCAAAAATGCAAAAGAAAAAAAAATAATTAAAAAATAAGTTATAAATAAATAAATAAAATAAAATAAATACTTTTTTTTTTAAATATTCACTCTTTAGGAGTTAAAAGCTTTGCTAAAAAGGAACTACACTCACACTTGAGGATCAAATAGATCATATTTCTTAATGGAACAAAAAAAAAGGCTTACAAATTTCTTGATGTCTCTTAAAGTCAAGACCACAATATTTGTGCAAATTCTTGATTTAGTAATATTTTTTAATTGCAAACTTGCCCAGGACTTGCATCTATATATAGCTCCCAAATCCATTTCCAGCACTACATCCATCTTCTACCATAGGTTGTTGTATAGGTAATGAGGATGTAATTCGATCTCTTCCTTAATGATTGCATGGGCTTGGATGTAGTACATACTTAGTATGCAGTGTGGACATGTACTAGTCTTAGCACAGTCAATATATATACGCAAGATATCTAAGCTGACCATCTCTATTGATGTATATGTATATATGGTTTAGCCTTTCTACTGCTTTAGACTAAAGAAAAAAATCTTTGTCTTTAACTTCCTTTGGCTCAAAACCCAAAGCCCTAAGCATCAATTTTCTTGCAATTTTTTTTTTCCTGTGTTGAAAATGCCATACGCTATGCTGATTTTTCTTTTTTGTTTGCATTTTTATGTCCCTATTTTTTCTTTTTGGCCAAATTTTCTTCTTTTATCTTGATGTAAAAACGAAGGAAAAATTCCTTGAAAACCCAAACAAAAATGCATCAAAATGTGAGCTTTTAACCCTAATGCAGAAGATAAGTTGAGAAAACAGTTATTTTACCCTTATGTGTAACATAGTTTGTCACAATGATTTGCATAGAAATTTCAAAACACATGGCTATATACAATTATGCCACTATATTACATATTTAAATAAATGGCCTTGACACTTACCGCTAATTTTCTTAACTATATTTTATTTTTAAAGAAGCTCATGACATAAGGTACCATCTTGAAGCATTTCCCAGCATCATACCTCTCTTCAGAGAATCATACTTCATGTGCATCACACTATCGGATAAAAAATTGAAAAACTTGGCCTTCAACAAGAGCTGCCATTCATTGATACCATCAGTGATAGTTGAGTCTGTATTGGTCAAAGCTACTTCAGTAATTATTACACAAGAAATGAACTGAGCCTTTGGTATATGGTTTACAGTGAAATCTCGTGTCTCGTTCAAACTGTCACAGAGTACATGACAGTATTTACGGAATTTGAAAAATTCTTATTGCGTTGCTGGCATGAAAATGTTATCTATAGACTAGATCTATATGACTATCACATACAATCTTGTGACTTCAGACCTGACGACAATGTGAAAAATTAACTGCTGTATCTTGATTTTAATGGGTAAACTTGGCAAAAATTAAATACATTTATGTTCCTCATCTAATCATGCTTCTATGTTTTTTAAATTTCTTTTCATTTGTAAAATTTCAATTATGACTTACAATTTACTCTTTAAAATTTGAAACTTATTCTGCAAATGTTTAATGAGGCCTTTCAGGAGTGTTTTGTTAAAACTGGAGGGGCCAAACTCTTGAAAAAAATCTTAGATATTATTTTGCAACATGAACCTGTCAAATATGGTGCTAAATAAAGTTGTTGAGAGTAGGTGACCAATAAAATATATAAACTTTTTTCCCCAAAACCTAGAGGAGAAACTTAAATTTGTTTAACTAGGCTTTAACACCTCTTAGATCATATTCCCAAATCATTGCGTATTATTCTTATCATACGATTTTTAAGTTTCAAACATGAATTTCTAAAAAAAATTAATAATAATAAAAAATAATGTACAGTGTCATTTTAGAGTTCAAGTATGTTGTATATTAAGAATTGGGTTAATCATATGAAACATGCCTTCAAAATCTGCATGACACAAGAGCAGTTTTTTCTTTCTTTCTTCCAATATTGTGCAACCTCATATGCTTGAGGATATAATGCACAGGCGGATTTCGAAGTCCAAAAATTGATCGAAACAGGGTTGGGAACAGTCAGGGGTAAAATACCATACTCTTTACCATGGCTGCGATTACATGTACAGGTATCAGTTTTGTGTTTTGATTTGTTTTTAAATTTTCTATAGTTAATCAAATGCACCTTCAAAATCTTCTAACCACATTAAAAATGTCACCATTTGTTATGAATGCGATATCCTTACCAACACCAATGCAATTCCCTTGGTTCAACACAAAATCGACTTCGACTCTCTAATGGAGTTTGAACACACAAAACAAACGTATTACACCTCATTGAGGATACATTGATTGATAGAAACAGACATTGAACTGTCTCTGTCTAACAGGTCTACATAAGTGTAAATGAGCTCTATTGATTTCATTATGTCTAATAATATTGCCACCATCAATGAAACAATACCTCGTTATAGTAATGCCATCATCACTAGCGGTGGGATGAAAATCAATCGCGATAAATTAGATGCTATTGATTCTGCTTAAAATACCAGATTTTTTTCTATATTTGGTTTTGAGTCAATGGAATATTGATGAAACTATACTTGTTCTTTATTGTGAAATCACAGGGTAAAATCATTTTCAAACAGGCAATATAAACAAGTAAAATGTTTCCATCGAGAATTTATTTTCCTTTTTTTAATTTGAATCTTCTAACCGTATCCTTACCAATACCAACACAATTCCCTTGGTTCAACACAAAATCGACTTGAGTCCTATAATGGAGTTTGAACAGACAAGACAAACGTATTACATCTCATTGAGGTTACATTGATTGATAGAAACAGACATTGAACTGTCTCTGTCTAACTGTCTACATAAACTAAGTGTAAATGAGCTCTATTGATTGCATTATGTCTAATAATATTGCCACTATCAATGAAACAATACCTCATTATAGTAATGCCATCATCACTAGCAGTGGGTTGAAAATCAATGGCACTAAATTAGATGCTATTGATTCTGCTTAAAATACCAGATTTTTGCTATATTTAGTTTTTGAGTCAGTGGAATATTGACTAAACTATGCTTGTTCTTGCAGAAAGAATTTTATCGTGAAATCACAACGTTGGAAATCACAGGGTAAAATAATTTTCAAACAGCAATATAAACAAGTTAAATGTTTCCAACGAGAGTTTATTTCCCTTTTTTTAATTTGAAGTTTACATCCCTCCACACACACCCCTACAATTGTGTTCTATCAAATGAGGATAAAACAGATTTGTGCGCTCAACCGAGGGCGTAACATATAAAATAATCGCGGATAAAGCATGTTAAATAACTGGCAACCCGAGTAACCTTTTCAGAATATGCCTACAGATGACTATCATATGTGATGACTCACCCCGAAAAGGGGGACTTTGCGACAGAACACTTTTCAAGATACTGGTGAAAATAAAAATATGTAGCAAAAAATAAAGAAAATAATAAGAATTTCCAGCAGAGTTTCTGTTGTAAAATTTGATCGCTTTGATCAATTTCGTCAAATAAGGTGTCATTTTAAAGCTAAGCAAATGCTGTAACAGATGAAATGATAAACTCAAAATTGATATCATCTGCAAAGTCCCCCCTTTCGGGGTGAGTCATCACATATGTGTTTTAACCCTTACCCTCCTACGTACTACAAAGTACTACAGTAAGAAATCAAGAATTAGCCTCCTACGTACTACAAAGTACTACAGTAAGAAATCAAGAATTAGCCTAAGTCCGAGTACGTCACAGACGGCGAATAAATGATCAGGAAATTGCTGCCCGGGCAGGCCGCGCTCGGTGGCTTGGTATAGCTGGACATTGGGTCGGGATAGTGGGGGTCAGGGGTTCGAATCCCAGGGGGATCCGAGGGGAACCGGAAATTTTTTCATGACGTATTCGGACTTAGACTGTATTTAAGCGTGCGAGAGTACGGGTTAATGCAGTTTTGTATCTTTCTACCAACCAGGAAACCCGAGGACTGTCCATGGTTTAGCAATCATCCTCAGTTGATGTGCTGTTTTTCTAGTTTGTGTCCTCAGTTGGATGCATACACAAAATCACACACAAAAATCATTACACAAAATAACCCACAATTAAAAACAAATAAAATAAATAACTGATCGATCAAACGTTCAAATTTTTAACTATAAGCACAACATAACAATTTGCTTTTGTTGCCTAATCCTTCAAAAGCTGAAATGTTACTTCTTCCTAATGGCATGAATACCTTGTACGTACTATGTTCCCAACCACTGACGTAATCCAATTGAATGGATAGTTACATGGCCTGATTGTCTAGCTGTTGTATCAATGCCTTTCTGTTCAGCCTAAATCAAATTTGCCTTCCTAATTTCATTTACAAAATATCTACCATGTTGAAAATAGCTTTTGGTGCTTAGGGGACATCCAAAAAGTGTCTCTACATCATCTATATGATCTCATTATGATCTGTGAACATCTTAAGAGTCCTGCGTAACTTTTAAGACTATGATTATAACATTACGTCAATGATTTCGTATTATGTTTTGTATATGTATCATGATGGAGGTATTTGTAAAGCTGAATTCAGATTTGACACAAACTAAAATGCAAATGCACCAAATATGTGACTCGTCATATCGAAAGGTACCTTACGGGTCAAAAATGAAAATTGATTTTTTGGTTATTGGATGTTCAATTGCAAAGTTACATCCAAATTGTTAAAAGGCATCGGGCTGATTCGGTAAACTTTAGTTCTGAGAAAATCAAGTTTAAAATTTCTGTACTGGTAAAACTTGAATGGAGAAAGAATTTTTTTAAACATTTGTCTTATGTTTTGGATGTTGAAACCTGATTAATATAATAGAATACACTTCAAAGGTAACGTTTCTGATGAAATTAGAAATTTGACCTTGGACGTGAATTTTGACTATGCTCAGCTTCAATGGCCTGTATCTCGTAATTTACTATGCTGACCTTAGGTACCTTTAGATATGACTGAGCACATATGTAGATAGGAGTTTTGAACAGCTATGATAGATCGATATCAAAATGTTAGAAAATCAAAAATCAGTTTGTTTGCGTTCTGAGGGCGAATTAACTTGTGGTGACGTTTTCCGTGAAATTTATTGGAAACCACTGGAAATGCAACGTATTGCATTTCAAGAATGATTTCAGCTTTAGATGTCTATACCAATTTCCTTTGTCAAATATTTACTTTTTAGACACCTTTATTAAAATGTTTGTCTGATATTTAGAAAAAAGAAGCCAATTAGGCTTAAAAGTACCCACAGATGGGACATTTTTTCAGCACTTGCATGCTTACTTTGTAAAACAACAATAACAACAACAACACCCAAGACATACTTGGTGAATTGAGCAATTGATGGAAAAAAAACCCCACAAAAACAAAAATACCTATAAAAACAGACGAAAAGAGTGAGTAAGGGCCAAATCATAGTCGGCCTCCAAACAAAATTTTTCCTACCAAACATTTGGTCGTGATGTCACCAAATGTTTGCCATCAAATTTAAAGTATGAGTGGGTAACAAACATTTGGTCCAATGTATATGGCAATTCAATAACATGTGCAATCTAGCCCAAAATTTTATCTGGTCTCAACTCGGTGTTTAAGTTATTTTGTTTGGAGTCACTCGTCATTTTGACGTCACAACCAAATGTTTGGTAGGGAAAATTTTGTTTGGAGGCCGACTATGATTTGGCCCTAAGAGTATGTTGTAATTAAAACACTGAAATTAATGGAGCAGGGAAAATACTTTTGTTTAAATATTTTGATTTCCAAAATCAAACTAACTATTGATCTAATGATCAATTTTCATTACTTCACACTATTTTTATAGTGATTTAACAAGAAATTCAAGATAAGTTATCAAATAATCTTTGTGGAAAAGTTTTGATATTTTTCAACAATGAGAGTATAAAAAAAATGACAGACAGAATTTACATTTCAACTTTGTAGTATTTTTTCACTTATGGTAAGATTTCATCACTATTAATTATTTTAAGAAAGATAAACACAATGCTGTAATTAAAAATGTCTTCAATATTTTACTTGCTACTAAAAAGTCTTAAAGTTCATGACAGACAGATCTCTGATGTTAGAACAGTAGTGAAGCACAGTGCGTGATTTATTTGACAGAATACTATATCATCTGTGAGAGCTGTAAAATTAATGTACTAGGTGTGCCAGATGATATAATACTGCAATATAAATTGACAGTTTAATTTTACTTTGATAGTTTTGTAGTGATATCAGAATTGGACTGTCTAGCTGAAAATGATTTATGTTAAGGTGATATAAATTTTTTGATTGTTTTGTTTTGTTTGAATAAGTTTAGCCATGTTGATGTTACAGGCAAAAATGTATCTGCAAAAAACCCATACAAAAAACTATATAAACTATTTATTTTAGTGTACCACATTGTCAGTGATTCACAATTATTTTGACAATTTTTAAAGTAATATGCTGTGGGCATAAAAAGATCAGAGAAAAAATAGCTTTTTGCAATTTAATGGAGGAAAGTGTCAGTTGAAAAATAATTAATTCGTATGTATACCTTTAATTTACTTAATGACCCCTTCTTGCCAGAAACCTGCCACCCATGACATGCTCATTTTTTGCATACAGGTCAACACGGATGTTCTGAAATTGGTTTCACTTTCAAAACTGTTTTATAGAAAATAAAACTACTAAACTAAATCAATACATAGAAGAAAATCCTTAAAATAATCTTACATTTACAAAATGTCAATTTTACCTTGTCTTTATTTTGAACAATTATATTGATTGATATGACGGCTAAACTAAAGAATTCAAAATGGTTATTATTCCAGTCTTGTAGAGTCTTGAGTCAAGAAAATTAACACCCCATAATTCTGTTTAATTCACCATTAGTCCCATTCTAGCTTAGCAATGCCATATATCTTTTAGAGACTTGCAGCATGGCCATTAAAGGTTAATTACAATGGTTAAAACCATACTCTGTGCATACAAAATAAATTATACTGAGAACCAGTAATGTACTTCTGACAGAAAATCTTGAAATGTAATCATGTCTACTTCACATGTACCGATCTTTATTAGGGGTCTGATATCGCTGATTTCACATGTGTTTTGAATTTCCATAATAAAATATTTGTTATTCTAAAAACGTGGCAGTAACACCCACGATAAAATGGAAATATTCACAAATTGATATTCTCTTTTAAATCTGAAAATATGTAAATCACCAAATTAAATATTAATAATTGAACGTATATTGTATTTTACTCTATTTGTCTGACATATTTCTAATTGAATTTGATAATTACGAAATTTAAAAAGGCCTGGTTATTAAGTCAAATAAAATATCTAATTTTATATAAAAATTGTTTTGACAAGATTCAAGAAGTGACTTTTGCAAAAGCAGAATATATTTCAATGAAAATTATTTCTCACTGTTTGTACAATGGTGCCAATTTCAATTGTCATCTTTATTATAACTGGATAGAAATTGCAATAAATACCAATTTCAAACAAAAGGTTTTCAATAAACTAAGGTCCAACTTTATAAACTTGGTCTCAAATTATGAGAATACGAACCTACACAGCATTACAATTTCAATGATGTTCCATTATTGTGCACAAAAGCTCAGGAAAATTGCATTCACCCCAAACCATTAAACTCAAGTACATTAGGCACAGTTTTCATGCAATCTTTCGAATAATATACCAAAAGCAAAGTTTACCGGAAGCAAAATTCAACGAATTTATTATCTTCATAAACACATAACTTATTTATCAAGTTTGGAATCATCAGAGCTAAATTATCTATTTTACCCAACATTACCCATCTCTTCCACATCACAGGCAGTATTGATACACACATTTCTGATACTAATTTCACAGTGATTAACTTGTGAAAGAGTCTGTTAGATGGAGGCAGACTATTAATAATGTTATCATAACTGCTTAGAGTACTACAGAATTCATTTCAGAGTGTTATGTCAAGTCTTCAAAAAAATCCTGTTAAAATCTCTCCCTGTCTGAATCACATATTACTTCATGAACTTGTCAATGGCAATGCTTTAAGCTGAAAGCTTAATGCTTTATTAAAGGTTCACGGAACAATTTGTTAAAAAATCAAATTTTTCATTTATGGTAAAATGGAAGCTCAAGGAACACATGTACTGATAACCTAACCTGTTAGAAGCAATTTTGTCTGATGGAAATGATTGTAACATGTACTTCCAAATGGACCCACAAGTCTCAAAGTACCAAACATCAAGGAGTAAATCACACTTCTAAAGTAAAATTATATATAATATTTTTTCATTTTAACTTTTAAACTTTTTAATCTTTCCCTAACTCCCAAATGCCTAAAAACTGTAAGTCCGAATACGTCATACACAAATTTCCTGTTTCTCCTAGGATTTGAACCCCCTATCTCTCGCATCCCAATCCAATATGTAGCTATGGCAAGCCAACGAGTATGGTCTGCCTCAGCAGCACTTTCGTGCCCATATGTATCCCCGTCAATGACATATTCAAACTTAGACAAATTTCTTGATTTTTACTTGTTGGATTTTGCTGGACTCAGGCGGGTTACGTTTATTTTCAGATACCCTTTAAAGTGATTTAAAAAGATGATTATAAATTGAAATCTCAAATTTTAACATCCCTACACCTTTAATGCTATCAAGGAATGCTAGATAACAATTTTCTGCTTTCATGCTAAATACTTCTTGAAATCTCTGTCAACATTGAAGGTATATACCCAATGGCATCAATATTGACAATACAGTGCAGATTTGACTCCAAGCGCAGCAACATTAATGAGTTCAAGTTCTGAAATGTTCCTTGGGAATAATTAAGCAACTAAAAGAGTTTAGTTGTTTGTCAAAATTCAACAAGCACAAACATTTTAAAAATGATTTTTTTTAAAATACCAGATTGCATCAATATTGACAAAAGTAATGTAGATTTGACTCTAAGCATAGCACCATGAATGAGTTCAAGCTTTATGTTACTAGTGCATCATTATACCAATAAAAAGAAGTTAGTTGTTTGTCAAAATTCAACCAACACAAACATTTTAAAAGTGATTTTTTGGCAATATAGTCTTGAGTTTTTGTTTAATTCACCATTAGTCTAATTCTAGCTTAGCACTGCCATATATCTTTTAGAGACTTGCAGCATGGCCATTAAAGGTTAATTACAATGGTTAAAACATACTCTGTGCAGCATACAAAATAAATTATACTGAGAACCAGTAATGTTCTTCTGACAGAAAATCTTGAAATGTAATCATGTCTACTTCACATGTACTGATCTTTATTAGGGGTGTGATATTGCTTATTTCACATGTGTTTTGAATTTCCATAATAAATTATTTGTTATTCTAAAAACGTGGCAGTAACACCCACGATAAAATGGAAATATTCACAAATTGATATTCTCTTTTAAAACTGAAAAATATGTAAATCACCAAATTAAATATTAATAATTGAAAGTATATTGTATTGTACTCTTATTTGTCTGACATATTTCTCATTGAATTTGGTAATTATGAAATTTTAAAAAGCTGAGTCATAAAGTCAAATAAAATGTCTCATTTCATATACAAATTGTTTTGACAAGATTTAAGATGTGACTTTTGCAAAAACAGAATTATATATTTCCCTAAAAAGAATTTCTCACTGTTTGTGCAATTTTGCTAGTTTCAATTGTCATCTCTACAACTGGGTAGAAATTGCAATAAATACCAATTTCAAACAAAAAGTTTCCAATAAACTAGGTTCAACTCTAAACTTGGTCTCAAATTATGAGAATACGAACCTACACAGCATTACAATTTCAATGATGTTCCATTATCGTGCACAAAAGCTCAGGAAAATTGCATTCACCCCAAACCATTAAACTCAAGTACATTAAGAACAGTTTTCATGCAATCTTTCGAATAATATACCAAAAGCAAAGTTTACCGGAAGCAAAATTCAATAAATTTATTATCTTTATAAACACATAACTTATTTATCAAGTTTGGAATCATCAGAGCTATATTATCTATTTTACCCTACATTAACCATCTCTTCCACATCACATGCACTATTGATACACACATTTCTGATACTAATTTCACAGTGATTAACTTGTGGAAGAGTCTGTTAGATGGAGGCAGACTATTAATAATGTTATCATAACTGCTTAGAGTACTACAGAATTCATTTTAGAATGTTATGTCAAGTCTTCAAAAAAAATCCTGTTAAAATCTCTCCCTGACTGAATCACATATAACTCCATGAACTTGTCAACTAAGCTGAAAGCTTAATGCTTTATTAAAGGTTCACAGAGCAGTTTGTTAAAAAATCAAAATATTAATTTATGGTTAAATCAGAGCTCAAGAAACGCATGTATAGTTCATCTAGATGGCCCTTGCAAGCGAAAGCTCGCCTGTGAGGTCCATCTAGATGGACAATGCAAGTAAATGCCTGCCTGTTAGGTCCATCTACAGAGACTTCACATGTACTGATTACCTAACCTGTGATAGAAGCAATTTTGGAAATGATTGTAACCTGTACTTCCAAATGGCCCCATAAGCTTTAAAATACCAACCATCAGAGGAATAAATTTCACCTCTATAGTTTATAAAACTATTATATAGATATTTCATTTAAACTTTTTAATCTTAATACAATTTTCATATCGCCCTTTTGAAGTGAATTAAAAAGATGAACATAAATTGAAATTACAAATCTAAACATCACAACACCTTTAATGCTATAAAGGAATTGTAGATAACAATTTTCTGCTTTCAGAAAAGACTTCTTGAAATCTCTGTAAACATTGAAGGTATATACCCAATGGCATCAATATTGACAATACAGTACAGATTTGACTCCAAGCGCAGCAACATTAATGAGTTCAAGTTCTGAAATGTTACTTGTGCATCATTAAGCGAAGAAAAGAATTTAGTTGTTCGTCAAAATTCAACAGACATAAAAATTTAGAAATAAAAAAATGATTTTTTTTATACCCAATGGCATCAATATTGACAAAAGTAATGTAGATTTGACTCTAAGCATACATGTAGCACCATGAATGAGTTCAAGCTTTATATTACTTGAAGTTGGTTGTTTATCAAATTTCAACCAACATAAATTATGGAAATCAAAAAACAGTATTTTATATTTGATGGTTGGCATCAATATTGACGAAACAGTGTAGACTTGACTCCAAGTACTGGCAGCACCATTAACGAGTTCATGAAGTGGAATGTTCACCTCTGCGTCATTAAGTGGAAAAAGGTTGTTTCATTTCTCAAAATGAATAGAGCAAAATTTTGGAAATCATAAATGTTTCTTGGAAAAGTGCAGCAGCACTTCCATCACCTCATCAATTTGAGGAAAGTCCTAGGTTCGATTCCCATTCCCTGTACTGCATAAAACTTTTGTTTTCAGTCACTTGAGTTAGCCTAGGGTATTTGTCAAAATGATTATTTCTTTCTTCTGTTACTTTCTGTTTACTGCATTTGGAATAATTGTCCTAATTTTTGGGAAAGTTTTCTTTTTCTTTTCAATTTTTTGTACTGTGCAATGTGAGAAATCCCCAACATTTTCAATAGCAGTTTGTCATTTGGATTATTTCTAATGTATGCCAATTCATTTTGACATTTAAATTATTATTTTTTTTCCCAATTATTATTTTCAACCTTAATAAGCAAAATTTTCTGGTTATTTTTAAAAATACAAAAAAAACAACAAGATTTTTCCACATTGACAATATATTTTTGATGCCTTTTAACCGATACTAAGGATCAAAATTACTACTCTGTACAGTATCTGACCGAGTTCCGAGATAGTCCTTCAGGCTTAGTGATCACTCAGAGGTAGACATGTATCTGTTTTCATGCTTCCCTTCTCCGTAAAAGCCTAAATCCTAAGTGAGACCATCTGAGGTATCATCTAAATTGGTATATAAATTTAGATTTTTTTTGTAAATTTGTACTGGAACACCAGTTTGTGAACTCAAAAAAAATATATATATATATTGAGAGAAAGAAAACAATGGATACAACAGTCAGATCAACCAAAAATCAAATTGCAAGCTAAAGCTTCTGCTTGCAGTTTGGGCAGGTCCTGTGTTCAAATCCACACGATGCCAAAGTCAGAAGTGCAAACTTCATTACCACAAGTGCGTGCAATCCACAATTCCAAGGACAATGTAAAGAAAAATCCAGACTGCAACCTGCACTTTTGTCGCCATCATTGTGCAAGAAATTTGGCACAACCTATTTTAAAGCAATACTATAAAGTGTTAAAAATGACGCGTCCCCTGTCAACCATGACTTTTTTTTAGCTTATCGGGTATGTTTTGGGTAGATATTGATACCCTCCAAATGATTTGGCTTAAATATGCTTACTTTTTCTGTTTAATATGGTCATTTGTTGAATTAAATTTGGCCTTTTTATCAATTTTTCGGTGGCAAAACAATTTTTTGACAAAATATACTTGAAAATGCTTTTAGATAGTCACATTCCTTCATTTTGTGCTGTTTTTACTGTAAACCTTTTTTGATCAAAATCTTATAGTATTGCTTTAACCCTCAAAGAGCCGGGCTTTTTC
>JXSR01S038224.1:77781-88858 GCA_000969725.1 Ophiothrix spiculata
CCTGATTCTTATAAAACATCTTATTTGCTTACAAGTGTATATGTTAATTAAAGAGTAAAAGTATATTGCTTATTAATAACTATGACTGCATGGTCTGCTAATATATGCACTGCCAGGGGGATGGGGGGTACTTTTAAAGAAATGGACATGAGTGCATATACAAAGAACATTTTAATCTCTAAGGTTTACCAAAGGATCCTTCAATATTGAAATTTGGTTTACACATCTATCGCTTTTTGAAATTTGACAAATTTTGAAAATTACTTTCCTCTTTTTTGCTTATTGGTCATAAATGTTTGTATGTTTAACTTGTATGAGGTTCTAGAGGAAAAATTCAAAATCTTAAGTGGACAATCTATACCCAACTAGAACATGAATAATCCCCCCTGGTTTTTTAGCTATTAACTGCATGGAAATGTGATTATATCTGTATGCATGAGTGCGTCAATTTGTATAGCGAGTGTACGCGTACATCCATTTGTATAACAAGATCATGCTTTAGTACTGTATCTTTTTCCCTCTCTCTTATCAATATTAAAAGATGAAAATTGTTACATACTGGAAGTACTTGTAGGTGTTTTTTGCATACAAACATTTAACATATCTTATTTTCACATAGAAAATTGTGTCATCATAAAAGTATCAGCTAACTGCATAAGACATACCTCGGAAGAAAGATACACTGGAAGTACATTTAGATGTTTTTTGTGTACAAAACATGTAACATATCTTCCTTTCACATAGAAAATTGTGTTCAACATATAAGTATCAGCCAACTACATAAGATATACCTCAGATACAAGATTTAGTAATATTCTGTAAAATTTTTAATTTGGATTAGAGTTTGTTTCATTTTCAACTTATAATATACAGTGAAGTATAATATCTCTAAGAAATAAAATGAACCATCATTCATCTTAATGATGCAATTGACCAATTTGTAATTTTCAATAAGGATTTTTGCTGATATTAAGACCAGTGAGGGTTAATACTTTTACAAATCCACAACAGCTAGCCCACATGTGTAAAAACAATGCACAGTACTTTATGTAATATATTATGCATCTGAGCAAGCCTCCTCATCAGAGACAACATTACCAAGAGGCCATCAAATTATCTTGTTGCACTACAAGTCATTCTGATTTTGATATAGAAAAAGCATCTTTAAAAATTTAGAGGCAAAATATTTTCCATTTAAAATTTATATAATTAGGTCCTTGAAAGATAACGTTATGATTTCCTTAGCATTCAGCTCTCAGCATTGACCAGACAAATCTTTAATTACTCATTATTTTTGACATTCATTAATAGGTAAATACAAGGTAACCAAGCCTTTGTACCTCTATTTACATTGAGATACAGTTTTAGACTTTCAAATGAACCTGCCCTGTTTCTAAACACACTTACATCTGTTTAATTATTAAATATTTATCTATTTATAACATTCGGCGGAGAGCCAGGCAAATCCCAATAGTGCAAATGCATTAAATTCAAGGGACGCCTCCGTGATGAGAAAGACAGAAAATGGGAAAGAATTTTCAATTTTAGATGCAGGAGGAAACCGAAGTGCTCGGAGAAAATCTGAGAGGACGAGTATGGATCGACAACCAATTTCACGTACAACCTAGGTCTGACTGGGAATCAAACCCGGGCCGCAGTGGTGAAAGGCGAGGAAAGAAACTCTGTGCCAACCCGTCCTCCCCGGAGCAAGGCTGCTATTTCTAGCCACCTTGCTGCCCTTGCAATAATTCTATTGTCAAAAGAACCCATAAAATCATGAAAATCTGAAAAACTCTTGACGCCACCATCCCACCGTAGGTCAATGTGCGCAGCACAGCAAAACACTTACTTGGATGACCTCATACATTCTTAGCCTAGTAATGTGTATCGTCCAGTATGAAAATAACTTGAAATATCTCAGTCAAAAGAGATCAACCGCCAATTATGACCGAACATAAAGGAAGATATCTTCTGTATGTGTAAATTTCAGTCCTTGTTGTGTCAATCAGAATTATATTTTGGTTTTAATGGTCAATTTTGTGTAAAAATTATGAAATCATGACGTAACATCCTGTTTTTATAATTATTCAAACTAATCCCATGTTGCAATGAACACTATATTCTGTTTTATGAACATGTGCAATTCTACTGTATATATGGTATAGATACAGACTTACACCAAAGGCCAAAATTTGAGAATTCTGGGATCTCTGTTCAGCTGGCTTTTATTATTCCAAGCCATAGCCCATAATGCAGTACGATAGACAAAACGAATAAATTCCATTGACCATACAATTACGTGACCATATAGATATAAACAAACATCATATGATGTGCACCACGGGATAGGCTTGACCATAGACCATAATATGGCTTGACACGTATTTGTATATTGGCAATCTTTGAGTATTAAGGTCAGTATTAGTACGCAGATTACTCATTGATTTTCTAACATGCACAGAGATTTTGAATGACTTGAGTGCATAACATTAAAAGATTCTCGGCCTGCATAATTAATGGCTTTTGCCGTGTGGCCTTGCTTTCTGTATAATTTTATAAATAGTTTACTGTTTATGTGTGACCTGGGATTCCTGAATGGGTTAAGGGGTGGGGGTTATTTTTTATATTTTTGTAACATTAAACATTTTCATATAATACCATTGAACATACGCGCTACCGGGTTACAGAGCTATGTGCTCTGTAGCCAAGCATCCTATGATACGCATACACACTAATCCACCATATCCAACTACCACACCGTACCCTATGACCATTGCATATCTGTTTTTTTTTCATAATACTTTAAAGAGATTTAATTTGGCGAGGACACATTTTAGCGAATTTCTATTTATCAGCAATTTGGCTGGGATTTAATTTCACTAATTTAGAAAATTTTACATCAGTTTCAATGGTAAATAAAATTTTAGTGAGGGATTTAATTTAGCGAATTTGCAGTCTAGCGTAATTAAATCCCTAGCAAAAATTAGTCCCTTTACAGTAATGAAATATTATGGGATTTTAGCTTCAGTGGTGTAGACGAAAAAAATGTTACGTGGGTAGCAATAAGCAACTTAAAATTAAGTTTCAAGGGCCTTCCCTCTAATGTCTAGACCAAAGTCAACAACCATGAATGTATTATTCAACAGAGTACAACATGAAATGTGAGATCTAGTCCATAATCATTAACATATACACTCAATGTACATAGTATAGCCTTTCAATATTCATACAGTTTAGGATGCTATATCTAATAATGCACACCACTAATAACATCCTTATGATTTCTATAAAAAATACACCCTTCCAAAATGTTAAGATTTAGATTTAAATATGATTGGAAAAATTAAAACAAAAATGATCAATGTCCTTATTTGTGTTTTTTGTACTTGATTGCTTGCTTGCTTGCTTACATAAATTTCAATTTGTCATTTTTCTCATTTTCTGAGATTTATTACAAAAACGACTCATAACGTAAATTAAACAGTATATTCTTAGATTAAAGCGTATATAACAACATCCAAATAGGTAACAAGACAGATAAGAACGATATCTATACTGATGATGGGACAAGATGTAGGATAGGACAAACAACAAATATGTGCATTAGACTTATACTGTTAACCCATATCATTTTCTCATGTTTGTTCTCGGGCCAAATAATCTATTACGATTCAATTGTATGCATATAGGTAACTCTGATTCACTTTAAGCAATTTGAGTCATATGAACTCTTTAAGAAGCATGGTCCGATTGCTTCAACTTTTTTTTTTTTCAAACTTCTTGAGATTTTGGTACCAACATATTGATCGTATTTTCTCATAACCCATCTGAAATTTCACAGCCAATTTATATTTCGTTTTGGAGATAACGAAAATTGGCTATAAAATCAGCTGAAATTTGAAACCTAAGACCTCTTTGGTGGTCATCTTTTATATGACATTCAAAACTAAATTTTGAAAAATCTGCCCTAGCGCCTAAATCGGTTGCTAAGAAAGCATACGGGTTAGGGGAAACTCTATGATATGGCATAAATGTTATATTTATACCAAGACATATATGCTCACAGAAATACAAAATTTTTATTGACAAAAAAATTGCATCATTTTCCAAAACACATAAAAACAAACAAACAAACAAACAAATCCCTCTCCACCCGAAATGTTGAGTTCATTTTCAGATTGCGTGCTGTAACCAAATTTGTATGTTAATTTTCACTGGCAATATCATTGATAGACCATGCACAAACATGCAACCAAGCCTACAATATGTCAAATATTAATCCTATAACAGATGGTAAAATTATTTGTTTTTACCACACTGACTCATCTATATTGAAAATTAATATAACAATCATAACAACATGCATCATTTTTTATTTTAAGATACTTATTATTTCAATTAAATCGTATTAAAAGATTGGCATTTGCAGATCCGTTGTAAGTTAATGAGCCGTAACATTTTTAATTGCATATATATTAGCATACAATGATGACTTTTGTCTAGAAAATTAAAGGGAAAAGCCACAATCACAAATTAAAAATTCGGATTTCCTGAACACCAAATGATTGTATTGTACTTTACAGAGCCATTATCATATTCATAAAGATTCCTGGTGAACTTGAATATTTATAGTAAACATGACAACTATTTATGCTTTGAAATAACCATTGACAAAATATTTATTCCATGGCAGAGTTTCTAGAAATTAATAGATAATGGACTTATCAAAATTTAACTTCTCTGTATGTTAAAAATATTTTGTTTTTTTGATTATATGTAATTACCCTAAAGAATAAGAATTCAAAAAACAACAAACACAAATTTGGAAAGAAAAAAATCAGAAAAATAGAAACACTGCTTTTTAATTCCTAAGCATACTTCACAGAAATTTGGTTACAAATGATCTATTTTGAGAACTAATGATACAAATTATGTTTGTTTTAATTCCCATCATGTATTTTCTTTATTAAAATATAGTTTTCGTAGGTTTTCATATATATGTGTAACCATTTACATATTTAAATCAAGAAAAACATATTTGGAACTAAAAATTTAGAAAATAAAAACACTACTTTATAATTCCCTTAACATTCTAAGGAGAAAAAACCCTGATGATAAGATTTTTATTTGTTTTAATTCTTATCATGTATTTTCTAAATTCAAATAAATTTCATAGGTTTTCATACATATGTAGAATCATCTACATATTTAAATCAACAAGCAAAATTTGAAAACTAAAAAAATAGAAAAATAGAAACACTGCTTTACAATTCTCTACACAAAACATGCCAAGAAATTTGGTTGCAAAATAACATAAAAATAGATTTTGATAACTAATTATAAGATTTCTGTTTGCTTCAATTCCTATCACATATTTTCTTGATTCAAATAAATTTTCATCTATAAGATTTTATATACATATGGAATAATGGCTAACTTATTATATGACTTTTATTTGCTTCAATTCCTTTCACATATTTTCTTGATTCAAATAAATTTTCATCTATAAGATTTTCTATACATATGGTATAATGGTTAGTTCCTTAAATAACCTAGACATTTCTATCAAGCGAGTGTTTAATATTGATATTGTGTTGTGGGAATCATTAGCAAACAAAGAAGTACTACCAGTTACATTGTATTATATTATTTTATAACTATTTTATATTGAACTCAATTTTACAGTATTTGCCATAATTTCATTTGGCAAGTAATATTGACATGATATTGACAGGCTATATGAAATATATTTAAAGTATTAAAGATTTCATCTGCATTTTTCAACTAGGATATTCAAAGTGAAGTAAAATATTTAACGCTGAAATAAATATCAGATTGTAAGCTAAGTCATCTTGATATTTTTGAAACTAGCTTAACTTTAAGTCTACAATCATTTATCAGGTTGAAACAATGCTACTTTTAAAACAATTACTCATATAGGGTGACAATTAATAAGCCTGCTAATTAGTCATTAAGTATGAGTATGAGTATGAGTAAGCTGCCAAAAGTGTCTTCCCCGGATGTCTTTCAGCAGGCAAATGGTTTCAATCTTATTTTGTTTCTAGCTAGTTTGAAAATTTAACACTTTCATTCAAACAAATTTGATACACATGAAAAAATTGTAGATCTGTGATAATTTCATCAATTTTAGAACTTGAATTTTTGAAACCTAAAAATGATTACAAATACATAATTACAAGTATTTTCCTTGTGTTTCAACCACGTTGAGAAATAAAAAGCCCTCTTACACCTTTAACTTGTGCAAAATAATCTTCATCCTCCTCAAATTATTGTAAAATCTACAGTATTACACTTACTTAATTTTAAGATCACGGTCACACAAATAACTTTGCACCCCATGTACATTTTTGTCAAATTTCAAGCTGAATTTAATACTCTTTGAACCCCAAATAAAACTACTACTAACAAGTATCGCAAGTAACCACGTTAAAAAATAAAATCATACCATTGCACTTTACACAAATTTTAAGATTTTTAGAGTCTACACCATTCAAACTGATCTAAATATTAAGTTTAATTGATACTTTTCAAATTATTCAGTGTGACAAAACTGCTACAATTTACTTGTGGATTCTTACATTTTCAAGTACTAAAGAGTCAATAAACAAGTTGAGAAATAAAAATCACACTCTTATACTTCACCTGGCAAAATCACCAGATAACATTCCAAGTCAAGCGTCAAGATACCCACCGCAAAGTGTCGTAAATTACTCCAACAAATTATCGCCACCTTACACACACTGAAATAGCATGATTATTTATACCAAAAAAAAAAGCTGCGCTAAATTATCACGAGGCACGGAACAGGAGCCAGTTCACACGTGTTAAACCGGCGGCCTGTTTTCCACTTTCATGGAATCCCATATGACTGATTTTATGCATTACCTGATTTGTTTCACGACCTGAGGTACGAAAAGAAGCCCTGGCATTTCCAATTTCAAACTCAAATTAGCGCTTCTTTTGACTGGAGGCAACTTAATTTATGACCTGGGATTAAAGGAGAAATAAGACAACGGAAGATGCATGTCTTATATGCGATCACTCCATATAGTGAAGCGATACGAGATCTTGTGTTGTGTGATATAAAAGGGGAAAAAAAGAATATAAAAAAAAGAAGAAAAAATCAATGCTCCATAGAGACAGATTACATCTGTCGTGCCATAACACACCGGCCTGGCGTCCCCATCACAAATGTCAGTCATGTGTCAAAACACTCTTACAAACTAGTACGTTGCATTCCTATATGTACAATATTGCTCCACATTGGATCCACATATAAATGAAAAATATCTGATCGTTGTCACAATTGAGCCACCTTACCTTAGTATAATTCCATGGGGAATTATCCAAAAATAATAATATAATCCGACAGTTAATTCCTTGTATGGGAGCATCTATAGGGATCCTATTCCAGTCCTAGCACACAAATTATATTCCCGTAAGCACAGTGTGTGCTATATATCACTTTGCTATCCGTCAATCCATCAGATATATACATGTGTGTATGCATGCGTCCAGCTGACAGAGCGACCGACCCAACGATCCACTCACTTTACACACATGAACTGTATGCATGGCAATGCAAGCCACATGCATGCATGACACCGCAGTGTAGTGTTGCCACTTGCATATCAATAGACAAGTTTTGCCAGTTTGTTTGCACTGTCAAGTGAAATGGTTACAGTTGAAAGCAAGACTGGATGGCATATACAGGTCATTGCATCTCGCGACTCGAAAAACATGTGCTTTGGAACTGCTGGTTTTATTTTCTATCAGAAAGACAGTTTGTCAAAAGACAAAATTTGATTAAATCTTGAAATAAAAATCCAGCTTCAGTATTTAAGTATTTAATAAGAGTACAGATGCTGCTGACACTTTTAAACTGAGGCTGAGGTACCTAATGTTCCTTAACCTCATTTTGCTACAAAATAAGTTGTATACCATATTTCCACAGGAACAAACCAATGACTAAATTTTGAGCTGCCAGGAGACAAAATTGATACTTTCGAGGTCTATGTAAAAGAATATATTGGGCATCCCTTTTTAAAGTTTGAAACTTGAATTTTGAAAGACATAACTCTATGCCCATCCATATTTTGACCGCTAATGAGAGTTCATTTTATTTTCTCCCCACCATAAATGTATACTTCACTAAATAAGGAGGGTTTATTGGTTTTAACAAAATGTTGTGATTTCAAATGGTTTAGAAAAAGTCACCACTGATATGAAACATAGTTTATTTTGAAACATTGCTATGGTTACAATAAAGAATTGAAAAAAAAAAAAATTAATAGATCATGTCCAAGGTTAGTCTGGTTCAAAGTATAAGCTAAATTTGTGGAACAGTTCATGTGGGAGGGATATATTGTCAAATTCCAAATAATTATTCTGAAATAGTTGCGGCTTCATACAGTGAAAGTAGCCTAGATATTTTACATGACTGAACAATATTCTATGGATATTTTTCTGAAAATATTGGTACAAAATTGGACAGATCAAGCCCATATTTACTGGTATGAGCTATATTTTAAAATACTAGTCACAGTCATAAATGTCATAAATTTGTGACCATGGCTAATGCCTTTAAAAACATGTGAAACTTTAGAAAATTTCAAATTTATAATATAATACAAATGAAAGTTCTTAGGTTAACAAGTCAAAAGCTAACTTTTACTCTCACTGCGCTTTTCATGAACAATGTATTCGTCACCCTATTCAGGTCAAGGTTTATCATAGATTACCTGAATCGAATCATACTGCTGTATTTATTCTCTTAAAGGGACTGGCCTAGATTCTTCCCACTAATTTTTTTAACCTGCATATTTTTTTTTAATTGAATCGATAGAACATGTTTATAATAATATAACCTACAAGTGGTTTCCATGATTTTGAGGAACATTGGAGAAAATAGCAATTCTCTACCTACTTTAATTTTTGTTGCCGGAGACAAAAAGTGGTGTGAAAACAGTGTTTCTAGTTGGAAAAACTGATAAAAATCTTGCTTCTACACTTGTGATGACCAAACAAATTATTTTGGTTGAAATTGTTTCCCTTTTAATATGTTTTAAATTATCTCCAGGAGCTTTGTTTGATCGTTTATCTGGTAAATCCATCTGAGGTACAAAAGTTAGGATTTAGGAAACACACCACCATCAAAGATTGATATATTGCAAATTGATTCTCTCTCAATTTGGGCCATTTGTGTGTACATCTTTGCGCTTTTTTGGATTTTACTATATTTTTAGGTGGAATCTAGGCTAGTCCTTTTAAATGTTAAAAATAACTCTATGGGTAATTTCGCAACACTGAGGAAGCAGTGAAACGTGATTATTCATGTGAAATTTTACACCTGTTCATAATGTGATAGCATGCATCTTGATAATGATTATAACTCACAGTTCATACGAGGGTTTAGCATACAATGATGACTTTTGTCTAGAAAATTTTCAAAATGTTGAAATCTTAATTGTATCCAATTTATTAATTTAATTCATGTTAAAATATGTGTAAATAGACTGTAATATATATTTTGTTAATTAAGAAAATTAAATAGGGCCTACATTTTTCATTATCAAAGTACAGTATTTCCATAATACATCTAAATAGTACTAAATATAACAATAATAATAATACTAATAATTAAAAACAGTCCTCATCTGGAGATCTGATTCAAATCTGAAAATTTCTGAGGTTTTAAAATGTAAATTTTAAAGGTTAAAATTAAAGGCCCAAATTTTTCAATATTAACCCCCCAAAAAAGTAATATTACAATAAAAATCAAATCAAAATTAAAAAGAAATAATATATATATGTAAAATCATTGAAAAATTCACAAAAACCATTAACTGTTTTTTGTAGGTGATACTCGGGAGGTCCTAGTTTTGGTTTCAGCACATTTTTACTGGTTAAGCATGGTTTATTCGGCTTTATTATTGCAAAATATTGAAAATAGCATATATGTATTAAATAAATCCTTTTTTTTTTTTGGGGGGGGGGGGGATATTCAAGCATGATTTTAATTAATTTGTTTTTTTAATGCTGTTTTCTGTGAAACACCCAAAATGTTCACAATTTCCAGGGAATTTCTGTAATGTTGAAAATTCAGGTCTATATAGGTTAATCTCAACTAAACCTGCGCTGTAAAGATGGACAAAAATTATTGCTTTAATCCCACCTCAACAATTCTATTACATGAAGAGATACCTTGACAGGTTAAACAAACACAACTGAGCTGATAAATTATTAATATAGCTGATGAAAATTGCTGCACTTGCATCCAGCGCCTTGACATTCCATATACAGAGATTTGTTTCCATGATGTGTTGGTATTCACAACATCAACTGGAGCAGAAAGTGTGGCAATGTAGCATGTAACTTGGCTTGGGGAATACGCATAGATATATTAAAGGAATCCAGGGGAAAAATCACGCTATCGATTTGAATGACTGACTTTTGTATAAAGGGAAATTGCATGGGGCAATCTACTTCAATTATTTGTCTCAAGTATGTGACTGAATGCAATGTTGGTTTTTATTGCTACTTCATAGTTACAATTTAAAAAAATTGAATTAAGAGAGTATCTATTAGTTTTTTCTTTAAGCATATTTGAGGCCGGTATTTTAAGAATCCACCATAGACTTTTAGAGGGGAGATGCAAGACTCTGTATACCGGCCTCGTCAATGGCGTCGTCAGCAATAAAGCTTAAATTTGGGGTATTTGAGAACATTCGGTTTCCTGCCAAAATCATTATTGTGCACAGAGATTCAGTTGTACGTACAGACTACACAAATAATACTTTGCGCAAATGATACGCCAAACTCTACGCAAAGTGCGAGTGCTTGGTCTGTTCTAGCTTGCGTTTCATTTTTTACAGGTTAAACATGGTTTATTTGGCTTTCAACAACTCACTGTATCTCCTTATACAGGAGCGCGCCGTTGTTGATTAGTGATGAATCCACACTTGATATTCAAATAAGCGCGTCACGCACGGCACAGCGTACACTGAGGTGCGTTTACGCAGTGCACATAAATCGGCGCACTGATCATCGCGCGTCG
>JXSR01S038224.1:89448-104748 GCA_000969725.1 Ophiothrix spiculata
TAAGGGAAATTGCATGGGCAATAAAATCAAATCAGAGACATCTACTATTTTTTCTATATTATGCATATTTTGAAGCTGGTGTTTTAAAGTTGCCTTACACTGTAATGAAGCGACAAGCAATGGTATGATACTTTTCCTTTGTAGTCATTGTCCGAAGTTATGTCAACGGCTACTTACAAATTCTCAAGGGCAAGAACAAAAGTGCAAAGACTAATATGAAGTTGGCTTTAGAGGGTACGGAGGCTGACTAATGTGTATATTCAAATAGTTTGTTGTTTAATTTACATTTGTTACCTTAGTAGGCCATCTTTATAGTGTGACCCAGCCTTCAAAGTTCTTGAAATTAATAATTAAGTCCGAAATTGTCTCAAAAAACCTTTGCTGGAAATTTGGAATAATATGATTGCTTTAAACCCGCCTCAACAATTCTATTACATGAACAGATACCTTGACAGGTTAAACAAACACAAGTGAGCTGATAAATTATTAATATAGCTGATGAAAATTGCTGCACTTGCATCCAGCGCCTTGACATTCCATATACAGAGATTTGTTTCCATAATGTGTTGGTATTCACAACATCAACTGGAGCAGAAAGTGTGGCAATGTAGCATGTAACTTGGCTTGGGGAATACGCACAGATATATTAAAGGAATCCGGGGGGAAAATCACGCTATCGATTTGAATGACTGACTTTTGTATTAAGGGAAATTGCATGGGGCAATCTACTTGAATTATTTGTCTCAGGTATGTAAATGAATGCAATGTTGGTTTTTATTGCTACTTCATAGTTATGATGTAGCAAATTCAAATTGGAGATATCTACTATCTTTTCTATTTGATGCGTATGTGAAGCCAGTATTGAAAAAACTGGTTCACACTGTGACGAATATGGGAATGACAGTCAATGGTAAGCTGCGAATGATACTTTTCCTTTGTATATAGTCATTATCCAGTATTATGTCAAAGACTACAAACAAATCTACAATGGCAAGGAATGAAATTGCAACCACTGATGCACTCAAATCAAATGCAGAAAAATCTGAAAATTCTGACAGAGTTATGTCATACTAAAAATAAAACAACAACAACAACAACAACAACAACATTTCATTGTACAATTACCACATATGAAGGCAAAATAGTAACTTCGCCCATCCTATGCATTGCTATTGGTGGTAAAACTATAGTAAGAGGAATTCTTTTTTACTAATTAATCTTAACAATTCTTGACTGATAACAACACATACTCACTCACATATTCAACAAACTACAAAAAAGTTTTTTTTTTTGAAGTCCTGTATTTTTAAAACGATCTGCATTTTTAAATGAACATCTCAATTCATCCCATTTGCAACAAAACCTCTTGAATGGCTAAATAAATTATAGTAAATCCATTTGAGCAAATAAATAGACAGTTTTCATTAACAATTTATATTATGTGTGACAAGAATCTATTTTCCAGACATTACAAATAACATCAACACACCACATTTCTCACAAAAATGGCAGACAAAAAGTCAGGTTTTTTCAATTTACAACATTGATTTCCCATGAATATAACACAAAATCATATTACCAAACTAGAATTTCACTTGACTTTTGGTTTCTATTCAATGCTCCTATTCAGGCGAACACAAAAACGGCAGCGTTCCCTAGATGGCAAACACTAAATTGTCCGTTTTCACAGGAGATGAATTCGATATAGTTGTTGAACTTTATACTACCTTTACCAATATTCAGATGTGAAGCCTGAAAATAATATGAATGCCCATATTGAATTCATGCGAAGTCAGAAAATCACAAATAAAGGCTAGTATAAGTACAAGAAATGTTTTGAATACTGGTTTGAAGTAAAATTTAGTTTTACTGTAAAATATATTTAAAACTTACTAAATATTGAATTCATACAAATTCAGAAAGTCACAATATAATGGCTAGTATATTCAACAAATGGGTTAAAGCAGGCCTGGGTTAAAGTTAAAATGGTTTGAAGTAAAATTGGTTTACTTACAATAAAACAAATTATATATTTGAATTTTTTCAATATTCTCATATTTTGTATTAGCCTTAAAGTTTTGTATGTGATTCTTTCAGATTGGGAAGCTAATGTAGTTATTAGGAAAATACTATTAAGATTTTATATAAAAGTAATGGATTCACTGAAAGGTTAATTTTAATCAGGTTTGAATATTATTTTTGTTGCAAGCACATTAGTTAAAAAAATCAATCATTTATTTTCAAGTAAACCACTTCACATAGGCTGAAAACATAGTCGGCCTCCAAACAAAATCAACGCTACCAAACATTTGGTCGTGACGTCACCAAATATTTGCCATCGAATTTAAAGTATGAACCGGTAACAAACATTTGGTGCAATGTATATGGCAATTCAATACATGTGCAATCTAGCGTGAAATTTTATTTGGTCTGAACTCGATGTTGAAGTTATTTTATTTGGAGTCACTCGTCATTTTGACATCACGACCAAATGTTTGGTAGGAAAAATTTTGTTTGGAGGCCGACTATGATTTGGTCTTATGTCTCTCTAGCTAATGGAAAAATACTAGTAAGGTCTTATATGAAAGCAGTTGATTCTGAATTTTTAACCTGGTTAATATAATATTTTTTTTAGTTGCAAGAACACTGGTAAAAAAATCAACCATTAATTTTTAAGTAAACCACTTACTATTGAGTAACAAAGTTATTGTTGCATAAAAAAGGCTTGGTTTTTTCCATTAGTCTTGGTTCCCTACAAATGAATTTGCATCAAATCACAAAATTATCAGTTTGAGCTCCACAAAACTTCAGGAGAAAACATTACATTACCATATGTCATTAAAATCAGCTGAAACTTTTGGGTATAAATATATAGGCCGATCAATAGGAATATTTCAAATTGATGCTGAAATAAATTAATTCCACTTCAAAGAACAAACTGAACACATAGCACAGGAAAGCGCATATTTATAGAGATGCCTCTATATATCAAAATACAAACAGCTTAAGATGTCCTCCAGCGTACTTGACCATGCAAACAAGTGCAGCTTACAGAAGAAGATGAAATCAAAATAGAGAGAATGGGGGCATATTTATATATCCTATGAATAGAAAAACAAAACATGAGGTCAAAACCCTGTATGTCAGATAATCACCATAGATATGAACGTATCATCTGGGTTTTCAGATCTATACAAAGTGCACCAAGTAAAAAGTCAGTTTGAAAGTGAGATGACAAATAGCAAATTGTAAATATAAGTGGGTCATTTTTTGATTTAAAAAAAATGTGAGGTTTTAAAAAACCCTATATGTCAGATAATCACCATAGATATGAACGTATCTGGGGTTTTCAGATACAAAGCATGTTAGGGACCGTTCACAAACACTTGTAAGGGGGGGCCTGATGCCAAAAAAAAATATCGCGTAAAATTTTCGGGGCCCCCCTTTTCGACCTCAAAAAATTTCAGGACCCCCTTTTTGCGACAAAAATGAGTGGTCAACCCCATAGAAAAGCATGTAAACCAAATTTTTGCCGGAAAATTTGTGGTAATTTTTTCAGGCCCCCCCCCCCTTACGAGGGTGAAACATTTTCAGGGCCCCCCTTTTGGCATCAGGCCCCCCCTTACAAGTGTTTGTGAACGGTCCCTTAAGTAAAAGTCAATTTGAAAGATGGATAATAAATAACAAATTGTAAATTATGTGGGTCATTATTGATATATGAAAAATAAAACCAAGTCTAAAGCAAGTACTGTTTGAAAGTGTTCCTGTATCCTAGGAATAGAAAAACAAAATATCATCAGGTCAAAACCAAGGGCAACTGACACCACTCCCCCTCCCCCAGATATCAAATCTCCCAAATAATGAGTCAACTTTATTCAAAATCACAATTACAATCGGACAAATTGTTTTTTTACGGCTTTGTAAAAATAAAAAAAAAGGAAAAAAGGAAGACTAAAAGTGCACCATTTGGCACAAATTTGGAAAAATGCACCCATCAAAATACCAAATTCGAAAAAAAAACCCTGATTGAAACATGAGAGCTTAATTTTGCTACAGAACCATTTTGTACTAAGTAGCTGCTTGGGGACTACAGAAAGTACAAAGACACTGAAAATCTATCATAAAAATGATATAATTACCATGAAACAATGATCACCAAGGTGAAGAAGATCACTTCTTCAAAACAAATCCAATCCTAAGTAAATATTCTTGGAAGAATTAGCCTCAAGGAAGATTTAAACCAATACATTGGCTTAGTAAGCAGTATTCAAATTGTCAACAATATGGTCAAATTTAAAAAAGCCTGAATTTATGACTGTTACAATTGATTTTTGTGATTTTGCTTCATATTTGCTTGCGAGGTCCATCTAGATGGACTAGGCATGTTATGATTGGAAGAATAATGAGGGACACATCATTAGATTTCCGGTGGGGGGAGCAGAAAGTTGAGTTCAGGGTTGAATTTTTGTTTTTGCCCCCGTTCGGTAGCAAATTTTTCCCCCTGGAAATTACTATTTTTCTGCCTATTCCATGTTATGAAAACTGATATTTTGCAAGGAGTTTAAGAAATGCATGGAAATTTTGAATCTGCAAAAATTGCAATTTTGTCAGAAATATGAATTTTGCGCTGTATCTCAAAATAGAAAATTGTGTCTTTATGGGAAGCTTGTGATGAACGGTACAAATTTCAGAAAATCAAATGCGAGTGCAAATTACAAAAAAAAAAAAAAAAAAAACTCAAAAAGCAAAAGGGGCTAGAGGGCAAACTGGCCCCAATTTCAAAATTTTGACTAGAAAAGTATAGTATGGAATATTTTTGTTATTGTTGTAGCCCAAATGGAATTTGAAGTTTCAACTATAACCCACCTAATTTTTGGCATTCTCACTTTCACAAGTTCAGACTATAGAATTTCTTGATTGTATCCCATTTCCAAACCAAAGTTCTCTGCACCTAATGAAATTGATCTCTATTTTAAAATCAGGTTTTTGAACTTAACTGATAGCGTACTTTATTTTGCATATCAGAATTTTCATAAGTATTCACTTTCACTCCTGAGTTTGAATTTTTGCAGTAATTTAATTTTGAAAAAAAAAATCCTCAAAATTTCATCATCTGCAAAACAAAGTACATACAGTATGTGCTCAATAGAGAAATATTATTTTTGACAAAAAGGTACTGACACAAATCTTGTTTCGCAGCAGTCACTTTTTTTCCATCATTCAGAAATCATCCCAACACGACTTACAAGAGCTGCTCATGTATACCTCGAGGCGCTTGTCAATTTCCATTCTCATCATATTACTTTCATTGTCTTAATACAAAAAATCATTTCAGCCAAGTCCGTTCACGTCCCGGCGGAAATTTGACAGAGGTACCTTCACAATACGGTGCCTTTTGACAATTTCCCGTTTTAACAAAATGACAATTAAGTTAATGAAGTCTTGATTAAAGCAATAGACACATGCTTTGATACAGAACAGGCCATTTTGTAATTTTCTATGTATGAAGGAATGGAATTAACACAGTAGATGAAAAGTCTATCAGGATAAAAAGCATGGAAAACTTTGTTTGTACAAAGTATTGCGACCATATTCTAAGACATTTGTTTTTATAATTCCTGTCATTATGAGATATGGTACTTAAGACGACTTTTTGTCTCTGTCTGAATGGGGTACTTGTTTCTGCTTCCCAAACACATCCCTTTTAAACTTAAAGGTAGGTATTCCGATCAGGTGACAAATTTAACATATACTTTTTCCAAATTTGAATGAAGGGTTATTACCTACATAAAGCAATTATCAAGCTTCATTTGCATACATTGAGCCAAATTAATGCTACAGCCAAAAATGTATCTGAGAGTGACCGATAGAAACCTATACGATATTTATTCTTGTCAATAAGATATTCCAGTAATTCAGTACTATTTTGACCATATCTCTTCAACGAAACATACTATGGTCGTAAACATTTACAGGGGTTATGAGAAAAATAGGCGCTTTCATCTGGTATCAAATCTTGTATTTGATTTTTCGAGTGAAAGTGATCGGAATACACACCTTTTTGATTTGTATATTTCCAATCATCATAATGGTACTAATTTTTCAGAGGACGAATAAAAGATTTCCTTGAAAGGATACTTGCATTTTACCCAACACACTCCCAACTGGCATTTTTTCCCCACCCCTGCCCCATGTAAATCCCTACCGAGATGAGAATATCTATTTGTACCTTCGAATCATCATGATAAGAGGCATGGCCTTGATATTTCAGTGAACTAGATTGATGTTTGATGTCTTTGATAGAATCCTTGCCTCACCCCTTCCCTCCAAACAAACCTAGCAACTGACATCCTTGCCCCCACCCCTGCTCCATGTAAATCCTACCGAGATGAGAATATCTATTTGTATCTTTCCCACCATCATGAGACCTAGTCCTGATATTTCAGTGAACTAGATGAATGTTTGATGACTTTGATTCCTGCAACTGGCATTCTTGCCCCCCCCCCCCCCCCCCTGCAACACAAATCCCTACCGAGATGAGAATATCTATTTGTATCTTTCCCACCATCACGAGACCTAGTCCTGATATTTCAGTGAACTAGATGAATGTTTGATGTCCTTGATGAGATGATCAGATGTTAACTCACATGAGGAGTTTCTAATAATATATAATCTACCCATCCAAGTCAATTCATGGGCATGTCTTCAAAGTCTACAGATATAATCTATTCTGGGGGTTGGGGTTGGGTTACCGACTATGAAAGTATTGTACATGTTCCTGCAGGAGTACAAAAATAATGCTGCTTTCATACTTGTGTATAGGTTTGTTGCTGTGTGATGTATATTATTTGCAAAAGCTAGTCGCTTCCAGTTGTCGTAGCGGCAAAATCAATTGGAATGGCAAGATTTTACAGGTTAAAATTAATTTAACTTTCAGAGCGACATGAAGCGGCAAATCTGCAAAGATACAAAACTGCAAAGATACAAAAGTGTGAAACAAAGCAAGTGACAGAGCTTCAAAGCTTCAAAGTTGCAAAGCTACAATAAGGGCCACTGACACATAACTATAACGTAATCAAAGTAAGTATTAGTCAAATTGAATTTTGTAGATCTGTTACTGAAAAATTGATGAAAAAGAAGGGGGTTGGATTAGGGTGTGTAAATCAAGTGGGTTGAGTTGAGTGAAAAAGAGATTCCTCTGACAAGGTCATGATATCAAGCAATTTATAGAAATGCCCCTTCCCCCTGGAATCTATGTAAAGATATACTAGTATTGCAAAATATTTGGAAATGAGATCAACACTTCTTAGGGTGAGGTACTTTAATTGCCACGTAGTTTCATACTTATATGTTTCCATTGTCTGTAGGCATTCACTGTGACTAAAAGAACTTAAAAAACGGAAAAAAACCCCTCAAATTGTTTAAATCTAACATTTCTGATATATAGAAAATCCATCTTATACAAATATTTTGATGAGATTTCCATGTGGTTATAGTTCATCCTGAATGTTATCTGATGAGTTATGCTATGATGTTTCTACGACTGCATCTTAATAATTTAGCAATGAAACTGAAATGTAAGAGCTGCTTAAGCTGCTTTAAAAATTGCGAATAATGTCATAGGCCTTTTCAAGACATTTTTTTTGAAAAAAATATCAAGCATGGCCTGAAAAATGCATTTTATAAAGGTATCACAGTGTTTTGTCGGTTTTCATAAAAGTCAAAATCAACAAAAATTTAAATTTCCACAAGATGATCAGCCTCATCTTCGGTCTCGGAATGAGATAACAAAGTGATCCTATCTTTAAAACCAATAATATATTTGGTAAGGCCATGTCCATCCTTTACTCAAATATGTATTTCTTAAGTCATTCATGAAATTCATATCACTCAAACTAAAAGTCTAAATCGACAAAAAATCTAAAATTTCCTGAAGATGATTAATCTCCACTTTAGCTTCAGTCTCGGAATGAGATAACAAAGCGATCCTATCTTTAAAACCAATAATAATGTCAGGACATGTCCATCCTTTAAATCAAATATGTATTTCTTAATTCATTTATGAAATTCATATCACTCAAACTCTAATATATCACTCATACTGGGGAAATTCATGTAATATTCATAGTGCAAACACATCACTGGTCAAGATGGCCTCATTTAATAGGACGCGTGCAAATTAATCATGTTGTACATTCCACTTCTTAATCAAAAGTCAAAATCTACCTCAAAATTTTCCAGATATCCTGACCACTTCCCATAAAGCCACCTTTCCCAATTATGACCACTGTTAGCATTGCAGGTTTTTGTAATTTTCTGGTTAAGTCTAAACATAATAATAATGTGAAAAAGCTGATAACACTAATTTTACTGTATTATCCTTAACCTAAGGCTTTTTGTCAACCTTTGCTAAAATATGCAATTTTTAAGTCATTTATGAAATTCATATTGGTCAAACCCTATCGCTCACTTACTGGGGAAAAAGAATGTAATATTCATAACACAAATAGAGCCATCACTAGAGTGGTCAAGATATACCATCTAATAGGCCAAGACAAAAATTAATCATGTTACATACTCTCATCAAAAGTAAAAGAAAAAATCCTTAAAACTTTTCCAGATTCAAAGGGCACTTCCTTATTGTCAATTTCCCAATCATGATCATTCTAAACTTTCATGTTTCAAGTCTTTGAACAAAATAATAGAGTGAAAATAGCTTTAAAACAGCGCAACACACTAATTTTGCTATACTAGCACTCACTGACCATTGCTCATGTATGCAATTCATAAGACATTTATGAAATTCGTACTGGTCAAGCCCTAACACATCACTCCAGTATGGAGAAAAATAATGTAATATTCATAGCGCAAACACGACCCATCACATTGGTGGTCAAGATCTACCCATATAGTAATACTCCATAGTTCTATTATTATTTTTTTCCTGAAGATACAAACCAACATATTATACCAAGTCCAGTATACAATGATCTATATAGAAAGTCAGATACTACTCACACCGGAAAAAAAAGGGGGGGGGGGGCAGATCTTGAACTCAGTGTTTTCTAGTAGTCAGTGGATGAATTATTGTGTTGAAAGATTTGTACTGTGGATAGTATCACCAAAAAAAAACCAAAAAAAAAACCAGGTCCTATAGATCAGACTAATACTCCAAGCAAAAAAGTAATGTTTCCCACCCTTATATAAAATTCAAATTTGTTTCCAACGATGAATTTAACACACAATTTACCATATTTCCTATTGGTATTCCATAATTGCCAAATTTTTCCACAATGGTCAATCTAATGATTGCAAATTTTTTGAGAATTTTTAGATTTTAAGGTCGTTGCTATGGGAAACACAACATCTTTTTCAGGCCTTAAATGAGGAACTAATGCAGGATTACTTCCACCTGGAGGATGATTCAAGGTCACTTTGGAGTGGTTACTTGAGGGTCAATCTTTATGCAGGTACCCGTGAAATTACAGATAGTCACTTAAATCATTCCAGCATGCCTTAATTATCATTTGTGACATTTGCGTTTATAATTTACTGTAGCCATTGCCAGAAATAATATTTTTTTATCATGCTTCTTGCTATAGAAATAAAATGGGGAATTGGACTCACTGTTAAGGATTAAAATCTATCTAGTCTTTCCATTACCATCAAGCTTCAGTAAGGCCAAAAAAAAAAAGTTTGCTTCTGATAACATGCTTGAAAAGTACAATGCGATATGTGCTTTTTTATTTTTTATTTTTTGAAAATGCAATGGGATATGCTATTTTTCTTCTTTTTTATTTATTTTTTACAAAAAATGCTAACTTGAGCTGATATTCAGACCGTAAAACCACGGACATCAACACCCATGCATTCATATTAATTTGACCCAAAATTTGTGCTTGTTCGACCGTTGTATATATGACTGTAAATTCTGCATCGGGTAATATGGTTGTGGACCATAGTTTCAAGCCAGTATCTTAGAAGCACTAAATATTTCACTGGCTCTCACATATGAACTAAAGTTACACAAGTCTCCAGTTAGCTTTGTTACAGAATTACTTTATTTATCAAAAATACAGATTTTTTTGGATCCGAAATATGAAAAATAAATTAAAGCGGGAAATATGTAACTAAACAGAAACGCGCGCTGATTACCAGAAACGAAGCTAATAGCTCATTTGGTAGAGCATCTGTTCTAAAAACACAGATATCCCAGCTCTCAGGTATTGTGGAAAAATTATTCATTTGCATATAATCATCATAGGAACTAGTTATTAATTTATCAGAATGGACATTTATGGTATTGTCATAAGAATACAAAATAAGCGTAACTTATCATTTCTAGCTGTAAAATAGCCAGTTAACAGGCTGTAAAGTAACAGGATTTTTGTTTGTCTTTATAAAATATTCTTGTTACCAAATGTAAATCGCCATTTATGAACACTGGTAATTGCCCCCTCGTTGATTCGTTTCTGATCCTTGTCCTGGTCTCTATTTCCTATTTGTCATCAGCTATACTAATCCTACCAAAAATCTTATTTCAGACCTTGCACTTATCAAATTACCAATCCCTGTTCTAGACCCTAACTACAACACCAACAATTGTATTACTCCCAATAATACACATCTGGTAACCTAAACAGGGCCCTAATTCTAATTTCAATGTCTGACCACTTATACTGTGCCCCCAGCTATAACTCTTATACCTGTATTCGGCCCCCTAAACCAATTCACATTTCTCTGATCACCTGCAAGAGAATATCTTCCTCTACTAGCCAAGTGAATAAGTCAAATGGATGAGAAACCCAATTGACTTGTGTCTGCTAACATAGAGTTACTTGACCAGACCCAGATTTGCTGCAGGCTTAATTACAGTTAAAGGTAATCGCACAATTACAAATAAAAGAAATTATAAAAATCAAAATCTTGATAACCTCTATTGGCTTCTGAATTTTGGCTTCTTATTTCTGACCGCCTATACTTGGCATCATACTTATCATAATTCCCATTTCAGATCACCTGTACTGGTTCTGAATACAAGACTCACCAGGTAGGTATACACTGTATGCAGCGCTCCAAGGAGAAGCATTCGCACACGGGACCAACGGCTTTACATAACTTCCGAACCACGGAGCAATTAAAGTAAAGTTTCTTGCCCACGGAAACAAGGACTACACCTCAAACTTCAATATCTCATTTATGACAATCTATAACGGACCTTATAAAAATTCAAATTTCTCGGCTATACAGCCTCAAACATACTATGCCTCAAACTGAAATTTCTAAATTTTGATCACCTATATACTGGACCCCAGCTATAATTCTTATACCTGTATTCGGCCCCTAAACCAATTCACATTTCTCTGATCACCTGCGAGAGAATGTCTTCCACTAGTAGCCAAGTGAATAAGTCAAATGGATGAGAAACCCAATTTGACTTGTGTCTGATAACATTGAGTTACTGGATCAGATCCAGATTTGCTGCAGGCTTAATTACAGTTAAAGGTAACTGTGTGAATACAAATAGAAGACTTAAAAATTGCACAAAGTAAAATAAGTCTATCAGTTAACCAAAAAACATTGATTTTGTAAACCAATTTAAATACACCTCTGTAAAATGTCACCTCATGAACATTCTATTGGAAACTCTGTTGTTCTATAGCTCTCATGTGGGAAAATGACAGTAACAGTATTGTATACTTGGAAGTCCCATCAAATACTTGACCCTACCCCTACCCTTAAACCATAGCCCTATAATCAACCCAACCTTATACCCTATCCCTAACTCTGCCAAATATAAACATATTATTAAGAACAACTGAACTTATTTAAGTTACAAAATTTCAAAATATGGCTACTTACCCAGCATACCTCATTCTTATATATATCCTCACCAAAATGCAACCCATGTCAAATAAAATCATATTCCAAGGAATGGGTGATAAATTCATTTGGGTCAAAACCAAATTCGTTATATGGTTACATAGTGTACCTCACTCATATATATCCTTTGCAAAATGCAAACCAAGTCTTGCATACTGCAACTGATGTATTCACATCATGACTTGCATTCTTAAGTTACATATTTGAAAGGACTGCAATAAACCTCACTGCCTGAAATATTTTTACAGCACGTATGACCCAAAATCAGTCATTGACAACTGTAATTGAATTACAATTTCTCAGTTGTATTGTCAATTAACCACTGCTTGGACTTGGATTCAAAAACCTGACTTGAATGAGATAATTTAAACCAATATTGAAATCTTATCTGGCTGCCTATAAGTGAAACACTGCATGAAACAGAGCAGATATAATAGTTGGACGTGAGCAGTTATACATTTACTTCTCTTCAATCAATTTTAGGTAGCTTTCAGAACTTTATCAACCATGGAAAGGTTTTAGCATATCACATATTATCTTAGTAAAATGCAAACCAAGTCTTACATACTACAATTGAGGTATTCACATTATGACATGCATTCTTGAGTTTCATATTTGAAAGGACTGCAATAAACCTCACTGCCTCGCATATTTTGACAGCATATATGACCCAAAGTCAGTCATTGACAAATGTAATCGAATTACAATTCCTCAGTTGTACCGTCAATTAACCACTGCTTGGACTTGGATTCAGAAACCTGACTTAGATAATTTAAACCGATATTGAAATCTTATCTTGCTGCCTGTAAGTGAAACACTGCATAAGACAGTGTAGATATAATAGTTGCACGTGAGGAGTTATATAGCTTTACTATGTCTGTCTACTTCTCTTTAATCAACTTTAGGTAGCTTTCAGAACTTTGTCAAACTTGGAAAGGTTTTAGCAAAAGGTCAACAATGAGATTATATATCTTGCAAGAATCACTGTTTAACACTACAGTAGGTGCAGAATTTTAAACAAAAGTGTCAAATCAAATCATATTCTAAGGAATGGATGATAAATTCATTTGGATTAAAGGCAAACTCATTATATTTACATAGTGGACCTCACTTTTCTCTATACTTATAATCTTGGTCAAAATGCACACCAGATCTTGCATACTACAATTGAGGTATTCACATCATGACCTGCATTCTTGAGTTTCATATTTGAAAGGACTGCAATAAACCTCACTACCTCACATATTTTGACAGCATATACAACCTTAAGTTACCGATTGACATCGGTAATTGAATCACAATTTCTCAGTTGTACCGTCAATTAACCACTGTGTGGACTTGGATTCAGAAACCTGACTTGAATGTGATAATTTAAACCAATATTGAAATCCTATCTAGCTGCCTATATGTGAAGCACTGCATGAAACAGAACAGATATAGTAGTTATACCTTTACTCTGTCTACTTCTCTTCAATCAATTTTAGGTAGCTTTTAGAGCTTTATTAACCCTAACAGTTCCCACCGTTTTTAGCTTTTTCACGGGGAAGGGGTAAAATAAACTAAGTACAAACACGTCATAGGGTGGGGGAGGAAGAAAAAAATCGCGCGCAGCGCGCGCGCCGGGCCCGGGGCGCGAACCCGCGACCTCTGGTTTCAGAGGCGAGAGTGTGGGCTTCGTGCTACGGGGGGAACTCAGGCAGGCTAGCCATTCCGTGTTTAGATATAGACTTGGGTGATTGCGTAATGATTGATGGGTGACGTATTTGGACTTGAATTTGGGCTTTGAATGGTTTTGTATGGTTTTACGCGGTTAGGGTTAAAGTAGAAAGTAGCAAAGGCCAACATTGAGATTGGCTTGCAAGAATCACTGTTTAACTTTATGGGAAGCAGGTAGCGCAGTGGTAATTCCCTCACTTTACACCAATGAACCCAGGACCATTGTGGGTTCGATCCCCGGTCTCGGTGCTGTATGTGCAATTGGTTGCCCGTCCAAACTTGCTTCCGCAGGTTTTCCTCCGGGCGCTCCAGTTTTCCTTCTGCATTTGAAACTGGCAAATAAATCTGATCATCTGACAGAGGACCCTCACTGATGAGGCCATCCTCTATATATGTCACATTTATTTATTTATTTGTTTACAGTAGGTGCAGAATTTCAAACAACACAAAGTGCCAAATAAACACACAATCTAAGGAATGGATGATAAATTCAATACATAGCTAACCACCAACAACGACATTGGCTTAAAACAATGACCATATTCTAAGGAATAGCTGAATAATTAGGTTAAATACTTCTGCATATCCTTGTTAAAATGCAAAGCAGGTCTTGCATACTGTCATTGAAGCATTATCATCATCACCGGCATCCCTGGGTTACATAATTGGAAAGGAAAGCACCAAAACACCACTGCTTCTCATATTTGACAGCACGTACAACCCTAAGTTATCATTGACAACTGTAATTGAATCACACTTTTTCAGTTGTACTGTCAATGAAACACTTCATGGATTAGGATTCAAGGACCTGACTTGACTAGGACAACCAAAACCAAAACTGAAATCTAATCGTGGAAGTTTATGAATGAACTACTGAATGACAACTGACCTAATTTTCATCTTCTACATGTAAATCCACAACTGGAAATGTATACTTCTACATGGATTTAATTATTGGTTACTGTATTACAAAATACAATATAATTCTGAATGAGGGTTGACGACTGTACCCGTAACCCACACTGAATCTCACAATATCAGTAACCCACACTGAATCTCACAATATCCCATTCCACAAAGTTACGAAATTCCCCCAAGCCCAAATACGTCATCAACTTGAGTTAGCTATGATCACGAAATTGCTGCCATGGCAGCGCCTGCCAAGTGACTCAACATAGTAATAATTAGATCGGGAAGCGGGAGGTTGTCGGTTCGAATCCAAGTAAAAATCTGCCAATTTTTGACTTGTAGATTTCAGAGGAGTTTTTAATTGAAGTGGTCAAAAGTGTAAGGGTTAGTTGGTTTAGCAAAATGCCAACAATGCAATTGGCTCAAAACAATGAACATATTCCAAGAAATAGCCAAATATTTAGGTCAGAGCAGGTTCCATGTGGTTACATACCGTACCTCACTCTTAGTCTTTTTCAGTATATAATCTTAGTAAAATGCAAACCAGATCTTGCATATATTCATTCTGAAATATCATCATGACCTGCATGATTGAGTTTCATTATTTGAAAGAATTACACCAAACCTCAAAGAGTTGCATATCATGCCAGCATGATAGACCCAACGTTACCTGTTCCAAATTCTAATTGAATCACAATTTCTCAGTTGTATAAATAAAGTACCTGACTTGACTACAATAGTCTTTAAAAAAAAATTCTGATCTTGCTTATGAATGATGAAGTACTGAAAGAA
>JXSR01S038224.1:111478-140977 GCA_000969725.1 Ophiothrix spiculata
AACAATGACTTAGTGGGTTTGTTTTGAAATTTTCATGATTATTCAAAAGCCAAGTTAAACGTTGTTGATCAGAAGCTTTATTTAGAATGCTTTCTAAAATCTTTAAAATAAACCAAATTTGAATTGAATTGGATGATGGCTTTATGTATGGATTGTAACTTTCATATAAATGATAAATAGTTTTCAGTGTTAAGTGTGCCACAAAATTAAAACGTTTTAAGTAACAAAACTCCACAAAGTCAGTGCATCTTAACATAATATCTTATTCATTTTGCTAATATTTTTAACAAAACATGCCAAATTATTTAATTGTCGTTTATATTGCAACTATTTCAACTATTCTTAAAAGCAAATGGATGCTACACGATGCGTTTTAGTGCTCAAACATATCGTTGCCAAAAGACTAGAGCAGCTTGCAGAGCCATGCATATTTTGGGGGCAATGGAGAAGAGCAAAAGCAGTGCTGTTTTTTTTCTTTTTTGCAAAAAATCTACTCAAGGTGCCATGTTTCTGATTAGTTCTACTTCTGAACTAAAATAATGCTACTGTGCATGATTGAAACTTTTGAAATAAATAATCAACAAAAACAAAGACATAAATAAAGTGGGTAAACAAAATCTCAAAAAATTACATGAGAAACACATACAACTGAACATTTTGACAGCTTTTTTCATGAATTTTTGAGAGGCAAACTTAGAGGCATTTGCGCATTAACATTGCATGCAATAAACCAAAACAGTAGTTTGCCACAAATCATTAAAAACAGCCATTCATTCTAGCTTATATCTAAATGATTAAAAATTATTATTGACAAACATTTTATATTGACAAAAACTGACATAAAATGTACAAAATGCACAAAAAACAAGAAAGTAAAAACAACATAGGAATTGAGTCACATGGATATGCAAAATTAAAGGTAGTGTGTGTAAAAAGAAAGTCAAGATTTGCACTTTCACTCTGTGGCCAATTTTGATTCCAAACATTAAAATCAGTTTATTCAAATTTGTCATAAACCACACAGCCCAGTCCAGACTCCCCTATCGTATAGAATAGTTTTATTCGATGACGTATGTCATTTTGTCGTCAGCATAGAATATTCTAAGCAAAATATTCTATACGATAGTGGAGTCTGGACCAGGCCTTAAAAAATGCAGTTTGAGAAGATTCTGTTTCAAAATTGGAGAGAATTTTTCAGTACAGTTATGATGATACCACTATAGGCCAAACATTAATTTATTGGACAGTGTAAACAAATATCCAGATTACAGGGCCCTGTTATTTGTGAATGTAACCTTACCATGGATTTTTGTTTACACTGTCCAATAAATCATTGTTTGGCCTATAGTGGTATCATCATAACTGTGCCAAAATTTCTCTCCAATTTTGCAACAGAATCTTCTCAAACTGCATTTTTGTCCAAACAAAGTACATTTGTATACTATAGATATCAAAATCTTTTGGGTCACAGAGTGAATGAATATTGGCTGTGTTCTCAAAAAGTGTTTAACACAATCAGGCATAAATTGTTAGTGCATAACATCTTTTGAGAATACAATGCTAAATCTTTTAAACAAAACCATAAATCAATTAAAATGTGAAACATTTTGAAATTTGAAATTAAGCATGTGTGCAAAGGAATATGAAAGTGAGCAAAACTTTAAAATCAAACAATATCAAAGTTGTGAAACTTAAAAAAAATACAAAATTAACAGATACATATATCAAAATAATCATACTAGTCTTAACATTCTACTTGATAGTGACAGTAAATGAATAAAGAGCACACTTTGTATTCTATATAATTTCCCTAATATTTGTGTTCAACAATATAACCATTTTGACTTTTTTTGTGTGAAATTCTAGTTTTGATGTTTGTTGGTTGTAATATTGAACATTGATCTGTAATGTAAATAATAAATCTGTATATGAAGTAAGTGTGTAATTGTGAGTGTAAAATTTCATGTACATAATCTACAATTTTAAAGCTTTATTAAGTATTTCTCTCCTACAAATCGGAAATAGTGTCACTAAAGGTTAAAGACACATTAAAAGGCAACATCCATCCTATTTTTAAATATGATAACAGCATTATAGTTGCAAATTAGGTAGGAATAATGTGGAAACAGTTGTTTTTGATCAGATAAAATGCAAATTTTGTTGATAATTTTTATAACTGGTGCAGTTCAGAGTATGTAAAGGAAAAGTGCTGCTAGGAAAACCTAACGCAAGAGATCTTACGATATACTACAAATTTGAATAATATTAGAGATCAAATTTCCAATGCAGGTTTGGTATTTGACCAACTTGTGCTACAGAAGCTGATTGATTTTTTTAAGTTACCATTGGATAAAAAGTTTGCTGAGTTTACCATATCGTATGATATCTGGACATTATGGTTTAAACATACAAATATGACCACAATGACTCTTTGGAGGAGTCAGCTTTAATGTTTCGGCTTTCGAAAGTCATAGGCTATTTGATAAAGTATGCCGACCATCATAAGTGTGATGTTTTTACTGCTTATCTATATCAAACCAGTCGTAAGTCTGTGACCAATCGATACCACTTGCAACCAAACCAAGGTAGCCCTAGTTATACACTCCCGGTCAAAAGTGTTTGCGCACAAAACCTTTAACAAGCCATATCTCGAGAACCGTTCATCATTTGCCTATTTTTTTAAATTTATATTTACCATAAATAGATCTAAAAAACTAAACAGGAGTTGCATTCACCGCATTTGAAAATATGGCGTGCTGAAAATACTGTATACTTTCTTCTGCACATTCAAAAATGGAGTTAAATACATAACTGCATATTTGTTGGAAAACTTATAACCTACACGGTGATAAAGAGCAATTGAATAATAAACTACATTGGTACATATCAAAAAGTGTGTGTGGTGTATTTGTATATGGTCAAAGAAATCAGCAATTTTTATGGAAGATCGAATATCAGAGAAAAAATGGATGACTTATATTGGATACATTAGGCACCTATAAAAACATGATTTTTTTTCAGAGTCTTAGTCGTTTGATATGATAATTCGTTTTTTGCCTTATTAACGCGTGCGCAAACACTTTTGACCGGGAGTGTACTACAATGACCAGGTCTCTCCAGATTAACTAACACCATAAAGTGGGTCGCAATCCATTAGAACAATTAAGTTAATGAAACTATAAAAATACAAGACCAGGGATATAGGACGCAGCGTGTCCCTTTGACGTGGAAATCATGTCCAAAATGCTGTTGTATGGATATAACAGGTTTCAAACATGTCCTCAAGGTATAGTGGACATTTAAAGTTCTCAAAAACGCAAATTATATCAAGTAATTACAGAACAGGTAGAGATCAAATGATGAGAACTACAGAGGAAGGCTGCTTATGGATTGCGACTCCAAATCAGCCCCATGATAAAATACAGGTCATCTTTTTTATTTTTTCAAATTCAAAGATACATATATATACTTGATGTGAAGAACTTGTATTTTTTGACCCATCCTGACTGAAATGAAAAACGATTTTAAAACCTGTATAAATTGTATTGTTGAGAGCCATGTGTGGCCTAGCCTTGTAAGCTACCAACTCTTAATTTTGGGGTTTGACAGTCTCAAGTTTTAAACCAAACGTTTGAATTTAGGCCAAAAAAATTTATTGGACAATTTAAACAAAAATCCATGGTACGGGTTGCATTTACAAACAATGGGACCTCTACTCTGAATTTCTGTTTAAACTGTCCAATAAATTATTCTTTTGCCTATATAACTGAGCAATAAAGTATAGTATCCTTGTGCAAGATTTTAGCCCTCATGTTTTCCTCTCAACTCAGGTGTCAAATGGAAAAAATAATTTCAATGCTGGAGAGGAAACGGTTTCAGTGAACCTGGTGCGGCAACCTGCTCACTGCAAAAATTACTACGCTCAAATTAAGCGTAGTAATTTTTGCAGTGAGCAGGTTGCCTATTTGACTTTGAGAAGAAGGGGATACAGGAACTCTGACCTGAGAAAATATAGGCTGATATATTTCCCCTTTTTATAGCAAAGTTAAGTCACTGTCTTAAAGATTACTTATCTTACATCTAAAAAAGTCAGTTTTCCTTGTAATGTAAGTAAGCTTTATGCATAATAGATAACAGGGCATTTTCACGAAAAAGTGGACATTAGAAAAATATTGAAAAAAAGGATGTAACTATTCAATGAAAAATGCTACCACCATACAGGGTGTCCCAATAAAAATGCATCACTTTTATTTTTGATCATATCTCAGAAACCAATAGAAAAAAATTAAAACTTTTTTCAGAATAATGATTAGTATAGTTTAGTCTTTTATTGGTTAAAGTTTGAGCAAAATTCGTCGAGCTGTTCTTGAGAAAACTAGAATTCTGTAAGAAGACTCAGTTTTATCCCATTCCAATGGGGTTTACCACAGTAAATCATGTTTATCATGTTAATAAAGCACATATTTGGTTACTATTGATAAATTCATTTTAAACTTGCAAAACAGACTCTAAAAGATCACAAAATATGGCATAGACACTAAAACATGCTTTTGATATCTTTTCCAGCACTGAAATTTACACTGTATTCAATATGTAGGTCTTGCTGTTTTTCAGCGTTAAATAAGAAAAAAAAGAGTTCATGGTTTTTCAAGAAAACTCAACAAGGCAGAGATTTCCTCTAATGGAAAGTCTATTTCAGAAATCTTTTGTATCTTTTATGTTTCAAGCTTTTTTGTCATAAAAAAAGAAAATCTTTATGACTGTCTCTCCCTTTACAAGTGTTTTTAAAAAATAAAACATTGTCAACATATTCAAATCCAAATATCAAAGCAGTTATTCACTTTCTCATAAAAGTGGAAAGTCTGGGTCCATGATTGTGCACCTTGAAAAAATGTTGGTTTAGTTTTTCGTAAATTTTAAGCAACTCTGCGTTTCACAATCAGTTTCCAGGCACATTTGTGTTCTTATCATCATTTTTCTGGTCCGATACGATGCTCCAAATCCCTGACGATGAAGGGGGTCAAGTGTGTTCAGACAAGCTTTCAAGTTTCATTCAGGTTTATTCAAATTCTTAATTTTCTGTTGTTGCTTTTGCTATTGTTGTCTTTGTTGTTGTTTTCCTGAAGAGGTGTTTATCCATGAATAAAATGAGGTTTCCATTTAGAGTAGGCCTATTACTGTAGGGACATGGTCATGTTAGATCGATGATAGTTGCAAATATGAGTTAATGTGGTAAACCCTATTGGAATGGGATAAAATTGAGTCTTCTTACAAAATTCTAGTTTTCTCAAGAACGGCTCAACGGATTCTGTTCAAACTTTCACCAATGAAAGACTAAACTATACTAATTATTATTCTAAAAAAAAATTTAGTTCTTGTTCATTGGTTTCCGAGATATGATCATAAACAAAAGTGATGCATTTTTATTGGGACACCCTGTATATATGGTATCAAAAAAAGCTATTTTGAAGCTCTTTAAAATGAACCTATTTTTAAAAAGACTGAACAAAGATGTCTATGAAATTTCTTTATAAAACCTAATTTTTGGTCAAATTTCTTGATTTTCATAATGAAAAGTAGTAATTTTTATTTAATTTGTTTTAACCCATTCTTGGTTGTTTACTTGGGTGTTATTGTTCTAAATGGCTTTTAATAAGGATCAAATTTACACACGAGGTTGTATTTTTTGTTAAACCTGACCAGGCTTTATGGTTCAGTGCACTCAAAAATCAGTGGACAAATTGTCCTTCCGTGACCATGATTCCTTCGCATTTCGCATTGTTAAAACATAACCGTAGGGAATATTTTGATGTGGAATGTGGCAAAATATTGCAGAAACACCAAGCAATGCATTCAGTAACTTTGAAATAAAATTTCTTCATAACTTTCATAACAATTTTCAAAAATGTACTCAAGGTGAAAAACCATGTCCGTTTTGCTGTCCTAATATGTCCTTAATATGCATATTTTGCGACAGAGGAATTTTTATGAATAAATTCCTGTTGAATATGAATGCTTTCAGGTATACTCAAATAAATATGGAATCAGTTTTATTTTATCCAATTCAATTTTGGCAATGTATGTGTTTGAAATACAGAAAAATTCTGTGATTGTCCTTCCGTTACCGTGAAAATGCCAAATACATAACAACTGATGTTATAGCAGGAGGTGAAGATTCCTACATAATGCATGCTTCACTATTTCTTTCAATTTTGATATATAGCCTACTTTATTCTCTCTTAGAAAGAAATAGCATCACTGGTTACCAATTACCCACATGGCTGATTCAATACCAATCTCTACATTCTTATCTAACACTACCATAGTTTTACAGGGGAGATACCAGGCTTGTAATACCAGCCCGTGTAATGGCGTCATCAGCCATGGAGCTCAAATTGGGGGTATTCGGGTCCACTCGGTTCCACGCCAAAATCAACTCCGAGTGCGGAGACTTGGTTAAATACGTGTAGAGACAACTTTACGCGAATGATATGTCAACCTGCATGCAAAGCATGTGTGCATGTTTCAATTTTTGGCTTTATGACAAGGCGCGATGCATCATCGGCAAGCTATCGGCAAACCCGAATACCCCCAATTTTGCCTCCATGCCGGAATAAAAATGGCAGCGTGCCTTGCATCTCCCCTGTAAATCTATGAATACTACAAATCTCTTCTAAAACTGTTGCCACCTCATAAGTGGGTCATATGGCAGTGCTAAAGTTTTCATTCATTTTATTCAGGATGATGCCAGGAAAACATAACACAAATCTGGGACAAAGATAAAAAGAAAGACAAATGCCGAGAGCAAGGAAGGAAGGAAGGAAGATTCAAATATGACATCCATAAATATTTCAAAAGCTACATTACGTAAGCTTCAGTTTACATAAAGAATGATTTCATATATTTTAAGTTTAAGAGGACACATCATTTTGGTATGCTTCATTTTTTATATTGATTCTTCATTGTTTGTATTGGTACAGGGAACCTAAATTTTAAGTCAAAAGGTTTTTTGACCCTTATCCCCAAATCAGGTCACTCTTGTGAAATTTTCTGCTGCCCATATATATATGAATTATAGCTTTTTGACTCATACAGATATATCTTTAATGCTCATTTTATTATTTAGGATCCTGCTCACATGTAATGTTGGATTCAAGATCGATGCAATATATAGATAATCCTAATAGATATTCAAGCGCAAGTTTTTTATCAACAAGCATCCATGTACTTAATATTGTGCAAGGATAGCTTTTTCTACCAGAGAGTGATAAAAATATGTGGACATATCAGATGCAGAATTCTGCTCCTGCTTTGGATACTTCGAAACACTCCAATTGGGAGTCAAACGTGAAGCTCTCTGGTCCTAGAGAGAAACGATATACTTTTGAAGGAATTATTGACTTATGGTGAACAATCCTGTAGCGTGTTTGAATGCCTTTCAACAAGAATCTTCCTGAAATCTTTATATATATGAAATAAAATTAATTTCTACACTTTCAATTCAAATTTCATTTTTTAATGTTTGGAAAATATTCTAATTATACCACAGCTGACAAAATAACATGGCGTAGAGCACATGGTGTCCCAGATAAGGCAGAAACAAATTAACCTAACCAAAATGGAAGAATACATACCATATCACAATATCAAGCAAGTGGATAATAAAATAAAACTTCAAATTTAATATATGTGACCCATCATATCGAAAGGTACCTTAATACCGGCATAGATTACGAGATACGAGATTGAAGCTGAGCATAATCAAAAATCACATCCAAGGTCGAAATTCTAATTTCATCAGAAATGTTACCTTTGTAGTGTACTCTATCATATTAATCAGGCTCCAACATCCAAAACATAAGATTAATTTGTTAAAAAACAAGATACAAATCCTTTCTCCATTCAAGTTTTACCAGTTAAGAAACTTGATTTTCTCAGAACTATAGTTTTCTGAATCAGCTTGATGCCTTTCACCAATTTGGACGTAACTTTGCAATCGAACATCCAATAACTAAAAGCAAGGTATCATTTTAAAGCTTAAAATACAATCTTTCAGATGAGACCAAAAAATCAATTTTCATTTTGGGACCCTTAAGGTACCTTTCGATATGATCGGTCACATATAATGATGGTACAGAGTTATCATCATTTGAATAAACCATAAAAGTTTGAATTCTGCCCAACTCAACTCAGAAGTATTCGTTTCCAAACAACTGGACTCTTCTATAAGGTCAGGTCTGTCAGCACTGCCTACAACCAACACCTATGATGCTAAATGTCATGGGCACACCCAAAACGTGGAAGCCATTATCTCCATTGCTCAGACTATTTCCAGCCACATTTTATTGGAGTCATTGGCAGTGTACATTGACACATGAACCAAACATAAACAACGAATAAAAACTAGCAACAGATGAAAGGGTTGAGAAAGTCATGAATACAAATCTTTATAAAAACCTTTGACTGACAATGATGAAAACACAACATTAAAGAACTACAATTGGTATTTTTTGTATATTTGCCATGAAACAGATATTTGTATGATTGTCATTATATAAATTTGACTGCCAACCATAAACCTCCAGTAAAGTCAAACTCCTTGTCAATTAATTTTATTGCAAAAATATGAGGTCAAAAAAGGTCTAAAGATACATTAATTGTTCCAATTTGATAATAAGGCCTAAAAGAATTGTTGACTTGCCCTTTGCGACCGACCCATAATTTGCAAAATTTAGGGTCGCTAGCGCTTTTGTATTTACTTATTTTTTAAATGAAATTTTGCCTAACTCAACAGTGCATTTGGTAAAAATGTCATGATATTTGTGATGATTTTACAACAATGTTCACAGAATGATATAAATTTGCATGGAACAAGCATATATCTTGAATAATTGAAGCACAAAACGATGAAAATATTCATATTAACTATTTTGTTCAGTTTTTTGGTGTCCATTTTCAAGAAAGAAAAAATTTAAAAAAAGATCCGCCCAACTGACCATCAATTTCACCATTAAAGGGCAAGTCAACAACTTTTTTTGTGGCCTAAATGAAGAACACATTACATTTGTGAAAATTGTGTTACTCAATTGTCAAACATTTGGTAAAACAAGTGCCTATAACAGTTCCCTACGAACAAAACGACTAAGTATTAAAAAGAACTATTGGTCAAGTTTCTACATTATAAAATGCTGATTTTCTACATAAAAGTAATTACATCCAAATATACATCTATGTAGTCACTTTGTCTACTGACCATTACACTTAGAAAATTTCTTGCGTACTCGTAAGAATGAATGAATTGAGTTGAAGCTTACATTCATGTCATAGCAAACATCAGGGAAGCAACAATATTCAGAGTTGCTAACAATTGTTGTTTTCAGATTATCTATCTATAGCTTGATTTAGGTTTAAATGCGTACTTGTCAGTCCTTTTCAGCAATGTTTTCTTTGCAATTTCATAGACTGTAACTTTCATATGAGGAATAAATCATTGGTTTTTCCATTATGCTAAACCCACACATGCATTGGCAATCTGAAATTAAATCATCATAATTATGAGATTCATACACATTTTTAAATCTTGCCATTTCTATTTCATGGAAACATGAACAGCTTGTAATTTATTTAAATGTTATCTTATCTTTCCCAATATCAATATCTGTTGATGTTTTTTCTTTCATTGTAGTAAAACATGTGAGGGGAATAGTCTGTATTGACATAGGTTGCAGTGCTAATTATCCGTCACATCATGTGTCCTTCAAAAATATTGGATTTACCAATTTAGAAAAGTCGGTCAAGTACTACATGAGAGTAAATAAAACATCAGATGAACTCACCCACATTTTTTCATACCAACACCCCTAATACTGTACAGTGAAGAATAACTATTATTGGTAGTAGGGTCAATTCATAGTCGGCCTCCAAACAAAGTTTTCCTCATCAAACTATCAAAACTATTGAGCCTCTTCAGCTCACACTGTACCATATCAACTATTGTAGAATTAGTCAATTTTAACACCCTTGTCAATTAAGAATTTGTCAATTGGTATAAGTCAAATAAAACAAATTAGGTACATGCACTCATAATTAATAAAAAGCTATTCTTAACTTTGACCCTATTAGGGATATTCCATACCCCTAAATTTTGGGTGCTCCTAAATGTACCCAGTAAAGAGAGTAGTAAGTCTATTGATGTTAAAAAGAATATTGATTAAAAAAAATCCCCATGTTTTCTTTATTTTGCACTTTGTATAGTTTAAGTCAAGAGTCAATGCCAGGCTACAGAAATCTAAAAGAGTTAATGCAAGGCCGGGAGCTAAACATTAGAAAAAATATCTTAAATCAAGAAGAGACAAATCTTTCAATTATAAGAATGCCCTATTAATAAAAAGCTATTCTTAACTTTGACCCTCCCTATCCCTAAATGTTACTAAAAATGTATCTGATTAAAAAGGGTAGTCAGTCAATTGATGTCAAAAAGGATATTGATAAAAATATGCCTATGCATTCTTTGTTTGTACTTTGTAGAGCTTCAGTCAAGAGTTAATGTGAGGCTACAGAAATCTAAAAGAGTTAATGCAAGGCCAGGAGCTAAACATTAGAAAAATATCTTAAATCAAGAAGAGATAAATCTTACCAAAGGCAAATGTGAAGAAAAAAGTCTGAATGTGAGCAATTAACTAATAAATATCACAGAGAAAGCATAAGAATAAAATATATTAATAATCACCTGAATACTGTGGAATAGAAAAATCCTTTAGTATGAAGAAGCAGTAATCATAATCTGAAAATATTGAATAGCCTAGGGGTGCCAGGGCAATATTATCAATGTTTTTCAAATAGGGAAACAAAAAAGGGCTCTTCAGGAAACTCAACAAAAGACACAGACCTCACATCTGAGGTTACACAGCAGATACAAATGCTGTACTCAAATGAAATAATTCAATCCTGTGGAAATTACAGAATACAAACCCCCTTAAGGTATCAGTACGTTAGATAATATTTTGAGTTGAGTATCTCGTATTGAAGGCATCTCTATTTGACAGGCAAAATGTGCGAGGTGATAAATCCATGTCATATGCGAAATATATTGTGAACATTACAAATGATTTAACTATCTTATGGCATGGCGTAAATTAAGTCATGATTCTCAGTCTCATTTTCTGATATTAACACGAGACACATTTTGTTTTAAGTCTGCAAGCAAGAATGGTGTTTTTTAAAATGTATATTTATTATTATCCATGAGCAAATCTATTACAAATACTCCGGTTCTTTTCCCTCTCTCTCTCCCACTCTCTCTCTTTTTTTTTTGGTGGAAAAATTTAACTCCCGCAAAACACTAAATGGAAACAATACGGTAGATTGATTTTTTTCAACCTGTCGATTCAATTCAGGTTGAGTCAAGAACAAATGATGAGTGAATGCATTAATTTAGGCCATTTAATCTGAAGTCTACATCCCAGGTAAAACACTTTGGTGTGAAGCATTCCAAAAATGCTTCTTCTTCCTTTGTAAATATACACAACTTGTGACACACATGTTCTCCCTCCTATTTGTTCTAATCTTTGATACATATTTTCATTTGAGAAACAAAACATAACGATGAGAAATGACACATGAAACACAATTTTTTTCCTCGGCCTAATTTGATGCTGAACCCTCCAGAGCTTCCACACTTAACATAATATTTTCATAGCACTTGAGTACCTTGTAAATAGGCAATTATCTGCATAAGAGCGGTGCCGCCGGCAAGAAATGATGAAATATAACGTTTCCATAATCATAGTCAAGGGTTGCGCCATAACAGGGTCATGGAAGTTGTAGTAAGTGGATTTTTCGCACTCACTGAAATATTTTTGATATCAAAATTTTTTATGTATCAGAAATGTTAAGAAAGTCAAGATCAAGTAGGATGAATCTTAGCACTTGACTGATGAGATGGATTAGGTTTTGTTATCATTTCTGTTGTAGTTATCATAAATATTTTGATTAGGTTTTTCAGAAGTTTTAACTAAAACATACCAGGGGAAAATGTGAAATTTCAAAAGTAAACTTTGATTTATCCAGTAGTACATCCCTAGGAACAAATGATTCAATGTGGTGATATTGCAAAAGCAAGTTTCATTTTCACTTTCAAATTAATAAATGACGTTAAAATTGAGTTTTTATCTAAGTGTGTGTTACACTTAACCCTTTCAATCCTGAATTGTAATATAAGTGTATATAACTCATACTGAATTAATTTACACTAAATATGAATTGGAACGCCTGAGCGTTCTCTCGTAAGCTCCTAAGCTTTATCTAAGTGTGTGTTACTTAACAAGAAAGAATAAATAAATGATTATGTCTTCAACAAAAGGGAGATTTTTGTTGCATGTGGCTGGTTGTTAAAATGAAACCTTTGTAACTCAATATGCAGTATGGTGCAACTTTAACTTGAAAACAGAATAAGATTTTTTTGAACAGAAAACAAAACAAAAACAGCTCTTTCAAATTAATAAATGAAGTTAAAATTGAGTTTTTATCTAAGTGTGTGTTACACTCAACAGAGAAAGAATAAATAAATGATAATCTCTTCAACAAAAGAGATATATTGTTGTTGTTGCTTTGGGTGGTTGTAAAAATGAAACCTCTGTAAACCAATATTTAACTTGAAACGAGAAATAAGATTTTTTTAAAAACAAAAACAAAACTAAAAAAACGCCTTTAAACTAAACTAATAATGTCCAGTAAGCTATTCTGCCAGTGGATGATATATTGCCACTTGACCTAAATCCTCCTGTTTCCAAGTAAATTGTCTACCCATGTCTTGATTCACTTCCTCCTTAATACACCCATAATGGACAGGCAGGTAATATCATCAGTAGATAACTGACATCAGATGACACAGGCCTTGAACACTTAGGCAGCATAGACGACTGAAATGTAACTCAAGAAAATAAGTATTCACAAAACTATATAGTAACTAAAACATTATGCTTTGAAGAATCATTTTTGTTTTCATAGTAAAATAATAATTTTTTCTTTCATTTGTATATAACACATTGTATCGCACCAAATACTGATGATAATCCTACAAAAAATTTCTCTAGGAAGCCCAAGTCAACTAATGATCTAATTAGAGGAGGCATATTCGGAAGAAGTACTTACTATTTAGATGAATTAGGAACCTGGAGTACTTGGTGAAAATACTATAGCTAGGCTGACTATGGATCTATATAATCTAACTTATGTAAGTCATTAACCAGTAGTAAAAGTTGAAACTGAGATAATTGTGTTCAAAGATTATTAAGTCGTATGCTTTCCTTATAGATGGTCCTTAAAACATACAAATATGTTTCATATTTTCAATCATTTTCTTGAAATGAACTTTTGCAGGTGTTCTAGTATAAAGATTGTGAATCTGTGAAACAATCAACTTCTGCAAATTACGACTATTGTATGTATTTTAATCTGTTACGCATATTATAGTGCCGCATCTACGGCTGGCTCGAGTTGACCTGATACGAATGCTGAAAGTACTTTTGATACAGAGACCCAATAAACGAAAAAGTACCTGACAGTTATGGTTGCTCATTACACTCTAAACTGATCTAAATTGCAAAAGGGTTTCCACGTAAATTGTCTTTTATTGTCTTAAAAGCAACTTGACCTTTTATTTCAAGGACACCCAATCTCTCCATAATGTCGAATTTAAACTGGATGACGTTTGAATTGGGTGTAAGAACCCTGGATCTCAATTAGTAACACTCAATTGCATGTAAAGATTTATACAAATGCACTTTTAAAGTGAATTTGGCTGTTGGTAAAAATTCATAAAGCTGGCATGGATAGAAATAGATGGAGAAATAAGTCTTAACTGTTCAAAATACGGTAGAGAAATAAGTCTTAACTGTTCAAAATATGGACAAAAATACAAGTGTTTTATTACAGTGTACTATACCACCAATATCATGTTTTGAATATTAAGGTGCTGTATTATGTGTATTCATGGGTTCCACAATTGGATTAACGGCCATTCACCCAAACTGGCTTTTCTCCTGTATAATCATACACTTAGGGTCTCCTGAAATTGGCTATTCCTGAGATGAGATCTAAGGATATAACATATTATTTACATTATTAGTTCCCTACCCATAATTTGAATACTGAGGATCCTCGTGAATATTCATGATATGAAAATACCAATTCAAGACTACCGGTTATTCACCTGTGCATCTCTCTGTATTTTCTTTATCCCATGGAGTAATGCGCATTCTACATTCCCTGCTTCTGGCTGATTTGTCATGGGGGCTCAGTGTCAAGAAAATACTTAGAAAGGATAGCTATTTACCTATTGCTTGCCAAAGAAAATACAGCCCAGGCTTTGGAAATTATAAAAACGCATCTAAATCTTTTCACAGATTTGAAAACTTACAAGATTTAGATATCTAATAGAAGCGTCTTCTGAACAAAACATCTGTTCAGGCTTTGGGATGACAGATTTCAAAACGAACCATGTTTAGACAGTTAACAGGGTACCAATGTCATATGACGAGAAAAACAGGGGTTGACTGTCAGCCCATTTTCATGTGCAATAAGGATTATGCATTCTCAGTGTACTGGTTTAAGCTGGCTTGCAATCTTGTCCTAGCTGAGAATAGCCCTCGATGTTTTGAATACTGAGGTGTCATTCATAATGATTATTCAAGAGTTCCCCAATATGAATACAAAATGAATTACATTCTGACAGTTAATCACCCAAATTGTATAATCATACACCTAGGGTGTCCTAAAATTGGCTATTCCTGAAATGAGATCTAAGGGCGTAATACATATTTACATTATTAGTTGCCTACCCTAAATTTAGATACTAAGGATCCTTGTGAATATTTTGATATAAAATTCTGGCTGACGACTACCGGTTATTCACCTGTGCATCTCTTGGTATTTTCTTTATCCCATGGAGTAATGTGCATTCTACATTTCCTACTTCTGGCTGATTTATCATGGGGGCTCAGTGTCAAGAGAATACTTAGAAAGGATAGCTATTTATTGATTGCTTGCCAAGGAAAATATAGCCCAGGCTTCGGAAATAATAAAAATGCATCCAAATCTTTTCACAGACTTAAAACTTACAAGATTTAGATATCTAACAGAAGTGTTTTCTGAACAAAAAATCTGTTCAGGCTTTGGGATAATACTGCATCAAATTGTATGACAGATTTCAAAACGAACCATGTTTAGATAGCTTACATGGTTTCAACATCATATGATGAGAAAAGCAGGGGTTGACTGTTCGCCCATTTTCATGTGCAATAAGGATTATGCATTCTCAGTGTACTGGTTTTTAGCTGGCTTTCAATCATGTCCTTGCTGAGAGTAGCCCTCGATGTTTTGAATACTGAGGTGTCGTTCATAATGATTATTCATGAGTTCCCCAATATGAATACAAAATAAATTTCATTCTGACAGTTAATCACCCAAATTGTGTAATCATACACCTACGGTGTCCTGAAATTGGCTTTTCCTGGGATGAGATCTAAGGGTATAATACATTATTTACATTATAAGTTGCCTACCCTAATTTGAATAATAAGGATCCTCGTGAATATTCATGATATGAAATTACCAGCTCAAGACTACCAGTTATTCACCTGTGCATCTCTCGGTATTTTCAGTCAAGAGTCAATGCGAGGCTACAAAAATCTAAAAGAGTTAATGCGAGGCCTGGAGCTAAACATTAGAAAAAATATTTTAAATAAAGAAGAGACAAATCTTTCCAAAGGCAAATATGAAGAAAAAAGTTTGAATGTAAGCAATTAATTTAAATATCACAGAGAAAGCATAAGAACAAAATATATTAATAATCACCTGAATACTATGGAATAGAAAAATACTTCAGTATGAAGAAGCAGTTATCATAATCTGAAAATATTGAATAGCCTAGGGGTGCCAGGGCAATATTATCAATGTTTTTCAAATAGGGAAACAAAAAAGGGCTCTTCAGGAAACTCAACAAAAGATACAGACCTCGCATCTGAGGTTACGCAGCAGATATAAATGCTGTAATTCAATCCTGTGGAAATTACAAAATACAAACCCCCTTAAGGTATCTGTACGTTAGATAATATTTTGAGTTGAGTATCTCGTATTGAAGGCATCTATAATGTTTGACAGGCAAAAATGTGCGAGGTGATAAATCCATGTCATATGCGAAATATATTGTGAACATTACAAATGATTAAGTATCTTATGGCATGGTGAAAATTAAGTCATGATTCCCAGTCCCATTTTCTGAGAAAAACAGGAGACACATTTTTGTTTTATGTCTGCAAGCAAGTATGGTGTTTAAATAAATGCATTATGTTGTGTATTATTTGACCAACATTTTACTAGCAAACATGTAGTATAGCAGTTTGTTCAATTCCACAAATCTTAATCACAGTGCATTGACACATCAGTCAATTTGACTGGTGTGTAGTGTCCATGAGCAAGAAATTGGTAACAGTTTTGATGTTGAAAATCTACAACAAATAACTTGATTTAAAAAAAATATAACTCCGCAAGGCATTTACTGGAGACAATACGGTAGATCTGATTTTTTTCTTTTTATCTTTGAATTTAATCCAGGTTGATTCAAGGTCACATGCTGTTTAATCGAAAAAGTTACCCTGCTTAATCTTGATGAGTCCACATGCCAGGTAAAACAGTTTTGTGTGAATGATCCCAAAAATACTTCTTCCTTCGTGAGGTTAAAGAACTTGTGAAACGCATGTCAATCTATAATTTGGTCCAATTTTCGAAACATATTATCATTTGAGAAGCATAACATGAAATGAAACATGAAACACAATGATTTTTTCTCGGCCTAATTTGATGCAAAACCCTCCAGAGCTTGCACACTTAACATAATATTTTCATAGCACTTGAGTATCTTGTAAATAGGCAATTATCTGCAAAAGAGCGGTGCCGGCGGCAAGAAATGATGAAATATAACGTTTCCATAATCATACTGAAGGGTTGCGCCATAACAGGGTCATGGAAGTTGTAGTGAGTGGATTTTTTGCACTCACTGAAATATTTTTGATATCAAAATTTTCTATGTATCAGAAATGTTAACAAAGTCAAGATCAAGTATGAATCTCTTATAAGCACTTGACTGATGAGACGGATTAGGTTTTGTTATCATTACTGTCGTTGTTATCATAAATATTTTGATTACATTTTTCAGAACTTTTAACTAAAACATACCAGGTGAAATTTCAAAAGTACATTTTGATTTATTCAGAAGTACATCCCTAGGAACAAATGATTCAATGTGGTAATATTGCAAAATCAAGATCCATTTTTTCTTTCAAATTAATAAATGAAGTTAAAATTGAGTTTTTATCTCAGTGTGTGTTACACTTAACAGAAAAAGAATAAATAAATGATTATCTCTTCAACAAAAGAGAGATTTTTGTTGCTGAGGCTGCTTGTAAAAATGAAACCTCTGTAACTCAATATGGTGCAAGTTTAAACTTTTTTTAATTATATTTTGATTTATCCAGTTGTACATCCCTAGGAACAAATGTTGCAATGTGGTAATATTGCAAAAGCAAGTTCCATTTTTTCTTTCAAATTAATAAATGAAGTTAAAATTGAGTTTGTATCTAAGTGAGAAAGAATAAATAAGGCACTGGAGCACAATTAGGCCACAACTTTGTGCGGCCCGCCGCAACCTGACCACAGCCTTAATTTTCCAAGATGGCGACCGTAGGCTTGATTTTGCACCTATAAATAATTTCAAAACATATAATGAATATTTAACAATATAATCTTGAACGATTTCAGAAAATAATGGCTGTGGCCAGGTTGCGGCCAGCTGCACAAAGATGCAGCCTAATTGTGCTCCAACGCCTGAATGATTATCTCTTCAACAAAAAAGATTCTTGTTGCTGAGGCTGGTTGTAAAAATGAAACCTCTGTAACTCAATATGGTGCAAGATTTAACTTAAAAAGAGAAATAAGATTTTTTTTAAAGAAAACAAAACTAAATAACAGCTCCTTTAAAACTAATAATGTCCAGTAAGCGTTGTCCTATTCTGCCAGTGAATGATATATTGCTACTTGACCTAAATCCTCCTGTTTCCAAGTAAATTGTCTACCCATGCCTTGATCCACTTCCTCCTTAATACACCCATAATGGACAGGCAGGTAATATCATCAGTAGATAACTGACATCAGATGATATAGCCCTTGAACACTTAGGCAGCATAGACAACTGAAATGTATCTGAAGAAAATAAGTATTCACAAAACTATATAGTAACTAAAACATTATGCTTTGAAGAATCATGTTTATTTTCATAGTAAAATATTATTTTTTTCTTTCATTTTTAAAAACAAGGTTGGCAGATTGTTTTATTCATATAATTATTTTGCTTTAAATATAACACATTGTATCGCATAAATACTGATGATAATCCTACAAAAAATGTCTCTAGGAAGCGTGGTCAACGATCTGATAAGGAGGAGGCAAATTGGGAAGAAGTTCTTACTATTTAGATGAATGAGGAAACTGGAGTACCTGGTAAAAATAATATAGCTAGGCTGACTATGGATTTATACAATCTAACTTTCATAAATCATTAACCAGTAGTTATGGAGTTGAAAAGTTGAAACTGAGATACCCATATTCACTCGTCCAATTCAACTATTTTCCATCTGACAATCTCCTTAAATTAACAAAATCCCCATTTCCAAAAGTTTGACAAAAAGTCATACTCTATGACCAACACTTCATTACAATTATTTTAACAATTTTTGACACACTAGTATGAAAGCGCTCAACTGTAACATGATCAAAATTCCAAAAATGAGTGGTTGAATTAGACGAGTGGATACAGTAATTGTGTTCAAAGATCAGTAAGTCGTATGCTTTCCTTACTGATGGTCCTCAAAGCATACAAATATATTTCATATTTTCAATCATTTTCTTGAAATGAACGTTTGCAGGTGTCTTAGTATAAAGATTGTGAATCTGTGAAAAAATTAATTTAGGCAAATTATGACCATTGCATGCATTTTCACCTGTATGCAATTATATTTTGCCACATTTACGGTTGGTTCAAGCTGACTGGATACGAATAGTGAAAGTACTTTTGATGCAGAGATGCAATAAACGGAAAAGTACCTGACAGTTATGGTTGCTCATTACACTCTAAACTGATCTAAATTGCAAAAGGGTTTCCACGTAAATTGTCTTTTATTGTCTTAAAAGCAACTTGACCTTTTATTTCAAGGACACCCAATCTCTCCATAATGTCGAATTTAAACTGGATGACATTTGAATTGGGTGTAAAAACCCTGGATCTCAATTATTCACAATCAATTGAAAGTAAAGACTTATACAAAATGCACTTTTAAATTTAGGTGTTGGTTCAAATTCATAAAGCTTACATGGACAGAAAGAGGTAGAGAAATAAGTCTAAACTGTTTTAAAATGGACAAAAATGCAAGTGATTTATTATAGTGCACTATACCACCAATACCATGAAATGAATATCAAGGTGCTGCTGTTATACTTGAGTTCCACAATTGGACTAACGGTCGGTCATTCACCCAAAATAGCCTTTTTTCTGTATAATTATACACCTAAGGTCTCCTGAAATTCCTCTGATGAGATTTGAGGGTATAACACATTATTTGCATTATTAGTTCCCTGCCCTAAATTTGAATATTGAGGATTCTCGTGAATATTTATGGTATAAAATTACCAGCTCAAGACTACCGGTTATTCGCCTCAATACATCCCAATATGAACACAAAATGAATTACAATGACTGATAGTTATTCTCCCAAACTGGATTTTCCCTGTATAATTATACACCTTAAGTCTCTTGAAATTGGCTATTTCTGCCAAGAAGGTGCTCAAATATGATACGTTTTAAATTATTGGTTGCCTGCCCTAAATTTGAATATTGAGGATCCTCCTGAATATTCATGATATAAAATTACCAGCTCAAGACTACCGGTTATTCACCTGAGCATCTCTCGGTATTTTCTTTATCCCATGGAGTAATGCGCATTCTACAATTCCTGCTTCTGGCTGATTTATCATGGGGGCTCAGTGTCAAGAGAATACTTAGAAAGGATTGCTATTTATTGTTTGCTTGCCAATAAAAATACAGCCCAGGCTTTGGAAATAATAAAAACATATCCAAATCTTTTCACAGATTTGAAAACTTACAAGATTTAGATATCTAACAGAAGCGTCTTCTGAACAAAACATCTGTTCAGGCTTTGGGATAATACTGCATCAAATTGTATTACAGATCAAAACGGACCATGTTTAGATAGCTAACAGGATCCCAAAGTCATATGATGAGAAAAGCAGGGGTTGACTGTTAGACCATTTTCATGTGCAATAAGGATTATGCATTCTCAGTGTACTGGTTTAATCTGGCTTGCAGTCTTTTCCTTGCTGAGAGTAGCCCTCGATGTTTTGAATACCGAGGTGTCATTCATGATGATTATTTATGAGTTCCCCAATATGAATACAAAATGAATTACATTCTGACAGTTATTCACCCAAATTGTATAATCATACACCTAGAGTGTCCTGAAATTGGCTATTCCTGAGATGAGATCTTCAGGTATAATACATTATTTACATTATTAGTTGCCTACCCTAAATTTGAATACTGAGGATCCTCATGGATATTCTTGATATGAAAATACCAGTTCAAGACTACCGGTTATTCACCTGTGCATATCTTGGTATTTTCTTTATCCCATGGAGTAATGCGCATTCTACATTTCCTGCTTCTAGCTGATTTATCATGGGGGCTCAGTGTCAAGAGAATACTTAGAAAGGATAGCTATCTATTGATTGCTTGCCAAGATAGATACAGCTCAAGCTTTGGAATAATAACACATTAAAAACATTTTATGGATTTCAAAACTAACCAGACTTAGATATCAAATACAGTGCTACTGAAGTAAGAAACTGCTCAATAATGGAAACATAAGACATCAAAATAAAATATAACACACAATAGAAAATATTAAGAAAGGTTAAGATGTATCTAACAGGAGAGTTTTTGAATAATATTGCTCATAGGCATGAGAATGATTTTTCATAAAAATATCTGAATTTGGTAATAAGCCCCACTGAAATGGTTAAATCAATCCCCAAATTATCTTAATTTGGACGATAAAAATATCTAAAAGATATCTGAAATCAAATAATTGTCTGAAAATGCTCATGCCTGTGCTTAAAAATGTGAATAATCAGACATCAAAATGTATAACAGACTGGAAAATCAACTAGATTCAGATAACAGGACTGTTTTTCTCGTTATCATTGTATATATAATTATAAAATACCATTTTGATAAATATTGTCAAATGTCAACCTTCAATGTTAATTTGCATTTCTGTTGAAAATTCATATATTTGTTTTGTTATTCTGGATATAATACAGAAATGCCAGCTGATGGGAAATGGACTTTTAATAAAGTGAGCACAAACAGTTAATATTTTGCAAGGTACTTTTAAAAGATACAAACATTTCAAATATGGAAAAATCAAAATTTTAAGGCGTACAAGAATGCTACGTTAGTTCTAATTTTGTGGGGGCAGGTGTTCTTATATAACTTTCATGAAAACTTGAATAAATGTCAAATTTACTTTACATGAAGTGTTAATAACTTTTATTTTATACTGATAAAACTATCCTGAAGTACAATTTACCAAAATAGCTTTATTTCTCTTAAAGCTCTGTCATACATCACTGTATAGAGCAAAACGTACGCCTAACATACTTTATCCCATTATTGTTCTGTTTTATGCATTGTTGTTCGTCATGTGTTCGTTACAATTAAGTACGTTCATTATGTTATCCATACGGTCTGTCCGTTATGTATACGTTTAATTCGTTATTCCTACGGTGGTGGCCCATTTAGCACATGTTCAATATATGAAACTTTTGTATGTTATTCATACGTTTTGCTCTATACGGTTATGTCTGACAGAGCCTTCATGTACACACTATGTTTGTCCTTGAAATGTAAATATTTCACAGAACAATCATGAGTCGAGACATAAGACAAGATAGTGTGGCATTAAAATCATATGAATCACAAATTGAGGATAAGATTCATGTTCAAAAAACTGACAAGACAAGACCACCTGCATGACAGAGAATTCATGAAGCAATAGCATCAAGATTTACAATCTTGGGTGGGTGATGTCAATGCATGCTATCTCTTTTACTAATAGAAAAAAATATACAATTTATTAGCAGCATGTATACTGATATTGGTATCTATTTCAATTTTATTCAATTTATTGTTTTGCTTGCCATCATCTCATAATGGATGGGTGTACATTATGGGTTCACTGGTGTCCATTACTAGAAACAATGTACGCCCATCGTTTATAGGGTAGGCCAAACAAATTGGAACAATTTTCAAACCAAAAATTATGAAAATTATTTGCCAAAAACATTTACAATCTTCCAACTTACATCCATATTCAAACACAAATTATTCCAAATCAAGTATAGATGTTTGCATCATGATGAGTGAATAACGCTTGGCTCAATTCACTGTGTTGGTATTTTGCATTCTGTCCGATATCCCTCTCCAATTGTTTTGGAAATCGGACAGCTCAGAACATAATAATGTATTATCATGGATAACTGTTAGGGAGCACTTTAAAACTCAACTGACAATTTTGTTATGGCCTGTTTCCTATTGAGGTGCTCCATCAAAGCAATTCACAATTTTTGCTTAAGTCGGCAATGTAAAATTTTGGTTTCCCCTATATAGTTCTTGTCCAGGTTCTTCAAAAAGTTTTATAACCTGAGATAAACTTACAAAACATGTAAGGTAGTCACTCTTTAAAGTAATACATGTTAGGTAGCACTTAAATATCCAAGTGAAAGTTGACCACCCGGAATTTTAAATAATGGCAAACACCCAAACCAACGGTTTCAGGTGGTTTTACACAGAATGAGTTTGGAAACTGCCCCTTACTTGTAGCATCCTTGCTTCTCAACCTAGTGTAGTTTGTGCGGAATTATCAATGTATTCAAATTCTCAATATTTCTTTCACAAACTGAGCACATTGCAGAAGTTTTAACTGCTGACTTTGCCAACATTTTGGACATCGCACTGTCATGTTGATAAAAACATGTCAAAAACTAGATCAGAGAAAATTATTTGCCGCATTTGTTTATACTAATTTTTATACGGGAAAAGAGTGGAGGAAAATGAAGTCTAGCACACGGCACAATTCATCAGCAAGTCTAACAATAATCATCATATTTTTCAAAACCACAAACGATGACCAACTACAACAACAACGACTTACAAACACACAATTGTTACCCCGTTCAGACACACTTAAAAGTTGTCCTAAGTTGATATCGAGTCCATTTTAATTTCAAACACGACCTTGAATTGGCGAAAAGTAACTCGACTTACGACTGTTAACACATGCTACAATTTTGAAGTCAAATTGAAATGAACTTTACTCGTTCCAGGTCAATGTGCTGTAGAAGTACACACAAATTCAACTCGACTTACGACGACAGGTGTACACACGTATGAAAAGTCTGTTGTCGTCATTAGACGACTTACTAAGGCGACTCAACTTTTTAGCAAGTTGAAAATTCGATGTAAGACGACTTCAGTCGACTTTAACTGTTCACACACAAGTGAATTTTGAACTCGATATAATTTGAATACGACTAAAGACGACTTTTTGGCTCTGTCTGAACAGGGTATATGACTTGTATCTTTGATTCAACAACTTGATCTCAACACTGGACATTGATTGAAACGGTCTCATTGCAAAATAGATTACTTTGGGGCATATGTTCACATCCTTGCTCAACTAGTGTACATACAATACAATTTGCAGATACCTCTTGGAGTAGCAACAATCTATACAGTTTCCCACTTCTTGTCTAGACATAGGAGTTTGAATCTTTAATGGCATCTGTATCAGGGTTATTTTCACATGTTTCAGTTTCAGTTTATTTTCCAAGTACAAATCAATTCAATATATCAAAATAAATATCACAGTTTAAATACAAAGAATGAGAATACAATTTTTAACAATGAAAGATAAATGTAATTGGAGGGATGACCAATTAAGCTCGAGTCACCGTATTGGGCACCCCATAAAAATAGAATAAGATTAAAGGTAAAAACGAAGGTAAAGGTAAAATGTTTAAACATTCCATCATCCTCATGCACATAATTGTGAACAGATACATCAAAAAGTACAATTTTGTGACCTCTGACAATCAAAATGTCAATTTTTTTACCTTTGACAAAACATAGATTTTTGTATTACTTGAACAAAAAGAAAAGGGGCTTTAGCTTTTGAAGATTGGACATTCAATTTTGTAGTTATAAACCCACATAATATATCTTATTATTTTCTCTATAATTTGCCGGTGCATATCTTAAAACATGGTTGGCTGAGAATTTACAGTATAAACCTTTCATTGTGACAGGTTACATAATCACAAATATTGACAAAAGATACAAGTGTGTTCACTATTTTCTTTTAGAAAAAACACACCATACAGTGTCAATGTAACACCTTTGAAGACCACTACAAGCGAAGATGGTCATCTATTTGCTTTGGCCCAAATTTATTGCTGTAACTGCTGACTACTGCTGACTGGTTACTACTGACTTACGATCATGCAGTAACATTATCACTTTGTCAGGAAGCAAAGGAACTTGATATCATGAGCAGCATCAATACAGTGTAAATAGATCACCTTGAAAAGCCCACTGCCATCAGTCAAGGTCACCTGTTTGCTGTGGCCTGTAACCAGTCACTACAAGAGAAGATAACGTGTGTATCCCATCATGCATTGCTTCCTATGGGAAATTTTGTACAGGGAGTCATATGAGTAGTTAGTGATGAAATATGCCAAAAATGCAAGATTACAACAATTAACTTTGATTTATGGGTATTTCATCACTAACTACTTACATGATTTCCCATACAAACAATCCTGCAGGAAGCAATGCATGATGGGATATACATGATATCTTCTCTTAGTCACTACGGACACCAACAGAAGATATAACAACCTTCCCATCATGCCTTGCTTCCAATGGAAGTTTTTGTACAGGTTGTAATAAGAGGGTTTAATTGTGATACAGCACAATTTGCAGACCTCATCCCAATTTTGCATTTCAGGTATGTGTCAACAGTAAACCCTCTCATTAAAACCCATATAAAAATATCCAATTGGAAGCAAGGCATGATGGGAAGGTCCCGATATCTTCTCTTACTGATACCTTTGCTTGCTCATTCTCCAGTCAGTCAATAGATAAAGATGAGAGCAGACTGCAGGATTGCTCAAGATGTCACTAAATATAGCAACTCCTTGGGATGAGTGGAGGCATAATGTCAACATCGATTTTTCACAAGACTGACAAGCACACCCTACCTAATACAGGCACAAAATCTAGTCAGATTTGATTTTGACCAAATCATTTGACCACGCTTTTCTGTCTAAATTTTCACATACGAAAGTGCATTGCTATTGTGTCTTACTTCTAAAGCAAAATTAAAAGAAAAAAGAAGTACGATTTGCACATTTGTGAAAAAACTTGAGGGTGCAATGCGATGCAATTACTCGTCATGATAAAATAAGTCACTTTGCTTTTACTTTGTTCACATGGAAATCACACACACTACCAATAAATAATGGTATGGAACATGATACCAATATCAGAGAGGCTGGGATTGAGAAGAATGAGATTGTGTCAGAAGTGAAGAGTAAGCAATCTCCAAAGTATCGTGAACGCCATGCCGTGCATGATGTACTGATTTGAATATTAAATGTGGGTTCACCATAAATCAACAACAGTACACTCCTGTATTAGGAGATATGATTACGTTGTTGAAATCCTACTGAAGGCACTTTCCAGAATGGGATCTCAGAATCTTTGGCAAGTTTTTTTGAGTTCAATACTTTATTGAGAGACCATGTTGGATATTTGGCTATTACTCTCATGTACAAACAGGTTGTAAGTCAAGTGCTTATAAGAGCATCAGATCCTGTCGGTAACTAGCAACATTTTAAACATTTCTGGGCTTCAAAATCTGCCTGTGTGATAATACTCACTCAGTGAGGCCTACACAACAATTTGTAGGAGTAACCCTACCAATCTCTTCTTGAATCAGTTAATGACTGTCTGAAAACTAAAAATTGGTTAAGAGATTCTGCAGCTGTGCATTTCAAATATTTATGCTTATAATGACATTCTGAGCTTTCTCTTGATTATAACAAATGTACTTGTGAATTTACTATCAAACTGAGGATAACTGATGAACTGCTTTTATCAAAGTGTCCAAGCATCTACGACAAACCAAGCATATGACATGGTTGGGGTTGGGTAAAAAAGCATGTTAAGCTTTAAATTATTATTTTTTTTGCAAAACTGCAAAGCAATTGGTTAAAAAAATTCTTTTAAAAAATAATCAAGTCAGCTATCAGAAAAGAACATGTTTGATCTTAGTATACTTACTTAAATAGCTATAGCCATTTTTTTTTAATAGAAATAATTCACATTAGCAATTAATTAAAGAACTATACGTATGAATATCATGATTTGTTACTATTAAAATAACATACTGAGCTAACTTTGTACAAAGGTTTACAATTTCATTCATAATATTTCACTCTATGTCGAGAATTGATTTTTAAAAGCCTGCGATAATTATTGTGATTTATGTAGACCTGTACCTCTTTGAATGTGAAGCGATATATTAATATATAATTCAAATAGGAAATACGAAACACAAAATGTCATAATTTGTTACTTTACACACATAGTGCACCTGCTCCCTACAACATGGCAAATTGGGTTAATATGTTCATTTTCATGATTTTTAACTGGATATCAATTATACATGTGGACAAATTAAATGTGTAAAAGTGCTAATACTAATGCACTGAAAAAAAAATATCAAAATTCAAAAAACACTGCATTTTTATGTTAAGGTGTCTGGTCCATGATAGATCTGCCCGAAAATTTCTATCAAAATTTGGCATGAATGATATTTTATCGATGTAGAACCGAATTTTAAAATAAAAATTGGGGGTAGTTTTTTCATGCAAGTCGGTTTAAAAACAGCATTTTTTTGGGGGGGGAAATTAGTACAGGGGTCTATGGGAAATATTAGTGTTGATTCAAAAATTCCACCCGATATTTTTTTGTCAATTTTCTCACAAAAGTTGCGCACAAGTATGTTCTTTCAAATTAAACAATACAAATTTTCCAGAAAAATATTAAAATATGGCAGTTTTTGGCTTCAAAACACTACTCAGAGTATATGCGCATGCGTATTGCGGCACTTGCCAATTCGGTAACTAGCGCATAGCGCATACTGGTATGCATAGATGGCACATGGACCAGACACCTTAAAATGATGCCATAAAAATACACCAGTAAAAATTCCTGAAACGTGTTTGCTAGAGCTCAATCTCAATATGAGTGATCGTATCAAACAACATACTCCATCAGAAAATATGAATCTTGTCAAAATATCATCGTCAAGTTATCAGATTAGTTTTCATAATGAAGCCATAACTTGTATCGTCAGAATTTCTCGTGATAAATTTGCCTGTCAGACAGAGGTGGTTTTCAGGATATCCCACAATGCATTATTCTGATACACTGATATATGATAGGCAATAATGGTTTTGCATTGCATCGTGGGATATTGTGAAAACCTCCTCTGCCTGTCGTAATGAAATTTTGATGCTGTCGGAATAATATAGCAGGTAGACTTGCTATTTTACCAGCATCACGATCATTTTTACTTGACATTTATTTGAGGGGGAAGGAGATGATTTTGATCGATCAGTTTGGTAGTATAATTACGAAGTAATTGATGGTTCCTTTATTCTTCAAAACGTTCTTGTTCATGAATTAAGCTCTCCACAAATGCTAAACATTGTTTCTCTCCTTGTCCTTGTGTCACTTTACACACATAGTGCACCTGCTCTCTTACAACATGGCAATTTGGGTTAAAAATGTTCTTTTTCATGTTTTTTAACTGGATTTCAATTATACATGTGGAAGAATTAAATGTATAATAGTGCTAATACTAATGCACTGAAAAAAAATCAAAAATCAAAAACAATGCATTTTTAAGTTGAAATGATGCCATAAAAATACACTGGTAAAAATTCCTGAAACTTGTTTGCTACAGCTCAATTTCAATATGAGTGATCGTATCAAACAACATACTCCATCAGAAAATATGAATCTTGTCAAAATATCATTGTCAAGTTATCAGATTAGTTTTCATAATGAAGCCATAACTTGTATCGTCAGAATTCTCGTGATAAATTTGCCTGTCAGAGGCCCAGGGGGCTACTTAGTACAAAAGTGGCTATAGTGACGTGCCGCAAATTCGGGTAGCAAAATCAGGCTTTCTGGTATTCCAATCGGTCCTTTTTATTCCAAAAATGTGGTATTTTGATGGGTTTTCTTTTCAAAATTTTCAGAAATTTGCGCCAAATTTCGCAAATTTGGACATTTGTTTATCAAAATGTTCGAAAATTTTGCCAAAATAGAGCAAATTTTGACAGAAAAAATGATAATTTTGATTAAATTTGGCTCAAAATTTAAAAGATTTGGTATTTTAATGGGTAAATTTTTCTTAAAAATTGGTATTTGGATGGGTGGCTTTCCAAATTTCCCAGAGGCACGTCCCTACCCAAACCAAATTTGAGTACCCCCCCCCCCCCCCGGGGTCAGAGGTACCCGGCTGTCGTAATGAAATTTTGAAGCTGTCGGAATAATATAGCAGGTAGACTTGCTATTTTGCCAACATCACGATCATTTTTACTTGACATTTATTTGAAGGGGAAGGAGATGATTTTGGTCGATCAGTTGGGTAGTATAATTACGGAGTAATTGTTGGTTCGTGTATTCTTCAAAATGTTCTTGTTCATGAATTAAACTCTCCACAAATGCCAAACATCATTTCTCCCCTTTTGCTTGCTGTGTCTTTGTTTCATTAAAATATCTCACATAAATGAATTCATTTTCTCCCATATTCCATGTACAGTTTAACAGGGGTAAATGGACTTCAGAGGTGAGAGGGTGTGGGTTTGAATTCTGATGATAACAAGCTTTATTGACAATCTCTCCCACCTTTTCCTTCAGTTCTCAGTTGGGGTTAATTCTGACTAGAATATTGACTTCAATATAATATAAGTTACCCCTTTGCATGTGAAAGTATATATGACAAAAGTCCTTAAATTTTTAATGATAAAACATCTAAGGATAAAACAATCCACCCAAAAAAGAAAACAAACAAACAAAAACTTACCATTTCTTCTTTTTCTACTAAATTCAGCAACAAAAATTTATGTTTTTGACATTTGTGTCCCGCCGCGGCAAAAGGGTGCAGTTGTCGGCTCCTACATGTTGCTCATTGTAGCATATCTGATGCATATAAATAGCATACATCAGATATG
>JXSR01S038224.1:141907-155414 GCA_000969725.1 Ophiothrix spiculata
CTTGAATTGAAAGAGATCAATAATATAAACATCATATCATACAATTGTTTTTTTGACCATTTTGACCATGTAACACATTTTTGACCCATCTCATGAAATGCCACCATGTGTTTTATTGCTGAGATTTTTATTATAACTTTTGTGAAGGCTATCAATTCCTAAAAGTAAATTTTGAAAAATTACACAAAAACAAATGAGATAAGTTTTATCAATTGCTATCAATTCTATTTTGAAAATCTTGAAAATAAATACCACAAGAAAAACTATTAAAATCACATTAAAACCAACAGTAAAATGTACCTATTTGCTAGTTCATAATATCACAATAAACCTGACAAATATTCACATCACGCATTCAAGTACCTGTTATATAGCATGAGTAGTTGATTGACATCGATGTTCCATAGGAATGTTCAATTAGACTAATTATGCTGTTAGATAAATACTTATTTTCCAAATAAATCTGAGCAATGTAACGGAATATTTGCGACAAATTCTATCGTCGGCGGTGCCAAGCTGTCATAATGAAATTTTTGACGCCTCTGGAATTATATATAGCAAGTAGCTATGCCGTCGTCACAACATCGGTGTTCTTAAAGATTCGATTTCCCGACACAACATCAAAACATTTGAATGTATATTAGTGTGTATCTCACAAGTTCTGTGAGGAATAATGATAATGGCTTACATTATTATTGAAATCGAATCATTCATTTCATAGGACACTTACAAAATTGCAAAGATTTTTAGTTATGATATTTTTCTAATCAAAATCCTAAAAAATATTCAAATTCAATTTATAGTCCATGGAGAAATGAATACATGTCCCCGCTATTTTATAGCAAATGCAAAAATTTCAAACACAATGTTTTTACATGATTGTACACAATTTCTCCTTGTTACAAGCTATGGTCAAATTACCCATATGTAGGTCGTACCCATGGTTACAAATCTGCGTATAGGGTACTGCAACTTTTAAAACCTTTTTCACAAACTTCTAATAGTCTGTGGATGCAGTTTCACAAAATAACCAACGTTAAAAGATCAAACAAAATGGTTAACTCATCCTGAGAACATCCTGTTTGTAGCCATTCGTATGAAGTATTTTGCCCAAATCTTAAACAAAATTAGAGCATTTTGGCATATTTCATTGTTAGCTAAATATTTGACAGTGCTTCATTAGGATAAAGAAAAAAATTAGGAACACTAAGCAATGCCGTTCCCATTAAAATACCAAAAGATATATGAGCGGTGTGCATCTGACAACCCGTGGTGTGAATGATGGAAAAGAAACTATATAAGGAACATTTTAATAAATGAATTGTGTGTCAGAAAAATATGGAAGGCAGTGTTAAATTAAATATCTGTCGTATCAGTCACCTAGGCTATATAGACAAACTTCATTAAATTAATATGGTATCCAATGATATATATAAGCTCATATATATTATGATATAATCCAATTCACTCGCTAGATACACAAACTGGTAGATATACTTCATCGTTTTATGATCCACTTAATGTAACCTTGTTTTTTCAAGGTTTAAGCTTTCCATGATCATGGTGAATGTGTAATAGGTGTGGGGGACGAGTTTAATATCAGTGGCATGTCTTGGGAGTTTTTGTACCATATATAACAACAACCCTCACTTTCTGTAAAACCATTTATCTCCTTACAGATTCCAGTCATTAAAGCAATACTATAACATTTTGATCCAACATTTTTTATAGTAAAAACAGCATAAAATGGATAAATGTGACTATCTAAAAGCGTTTTCAAGTGTAGTTTGTTCAAAAAATAGTTTTGTCATCAAAAAATGGATGAAAAGCACATGCATGCTTTCTTATACATGTGGAATTAAATTCGGGATCCTGAATTTAATTCAACAAATGGCCATGCCAGGAAAAAGTAAGCATATTTGAGCCAAATGGGTATTCATATCTACCAAAAACAAACCCAATAAGCCCAACAAATCAAAAGTCATGGGTGACAGGGGGCGCTTCATTTTTAACATTTCAAGCAAGCCTTTGATTGGTAAAGATCCTACAAACATCTAAATATTACTAGAAGGCCTGATTTGACAAGTGACTTATTTTGGATCAAAATACCCTTACACATAATAGGCTTAGGACTTTTTTTCTCCAACTATGCATTAAATTGTAGTCAACCAACCACTGTAAGTTTTTTCTATTAACCTATAAAATGTTGGCGACATCCCTCAATTATTCCTCTTTTTAATGTTGATATTCGTTTGTAAACACCTCTCAAAATTCATCTCCCCTCTCAATTAATTCTACTCAGATTGCAAATTGCAGTACTTAATAAACCCAGCAGTTCAAAACATCACATTTATATTTTGTAAGACAACTTGACCATCAGTAAAAATTCCAGATTCCATTTAGGGATGATAAATACATCTAGATAATGTGAGTGGTGAGTTCATACTTGCTGATAGAGGAAGATGGAGTCTTTAAACAAGATATTTACTCTCATATGCTCCTCTCAACTCACATCTAAAATGTGTACTGGCACTAAATGTTAAGAAGGTAAACTGGCTTGCTGTTTTAAAGAAGTTTTACAGAACAAAGCTGGCTCTGGCTCCATTACTTAAAAGAGAGATGGGTACTAAAACCAATGGATGTCCTTAACCCGATACCACCGAATCTCACAATATCCCAGTCTGGACAATAAATCAAAATCATCAACATACATCATGACAGAGAGAGAGGATTTACTTGTATAAATAGGCGCCTACAGGATGTGAAAGATTCAGACAATTTAAAATCTGGGGGTGGCAAGCACTCATCATTAATATGCAGATTTCTGATTAAGCTTCAAATGTTTTATTGACATTATTCCAATTTCATACGGAAGTAATATATAGCTAAATTACATTGCAGAAACAGATGGTACATATGTGCAATACTATTCATTATATTTGTAATAATATAGAAACATAATTACATAGATAAGGAGCATGACTCGGCTGGGTAACTGATACCGTCCAGACAGCGAAACATGAGAATTAAATGACCATGGGCTGCATGGTCACATTGCTAACATGAGAAATGACCACGGGCTGCCTGGTCACATAGCGACAACATGACATGGTTGCTGGCCAATGTCAAACACAAAATGGATATCAAGGTATGGTTCGTAGACATCAAGAATGCCAGAAAAATGGATAAACATGTTATTTTTTTATAGGTTCTTCACCACAAAATGCCTTTGCTAACCTTTTATATGAAATAATATCTTATTTTTGGGAGAATTTTTCTTTATTTATTTGTAATAATATAGAAACATAATTACATAGATTAGGAGCATGACTCGGCTGGGTAACTGATACCGTCCAGACAGTGAAACATGAGAAATGACCACGGGCTGCATGGTCACATTGCATATGACATGGTTGCTGGCCAATGTCAAACACAAAATCGATATCAAGGTATGGTTTGTAGACATGAAGAATGCCAGAAAATGGATAAAGATGCTATTTTTCTATAGGTTCTTCATGTCTTTGCTAACCTTTTATATGAAAAAAAAAAAAAAAATTGGAGTATTTTTCTTTATTTAGAATTCTTAAATGAAGAAACGGACATTGTGGTGTGAAAGAATGACATGTATTCTATTTCTTAGTCAAAATTTCAATTAAGCCTGTATAATTAGTGGTCAGTCAGGCTGTTTTTTCAATGGTATAGTGACTATGTTGACTATCATCATCAGTTCTGGTATATCAGTTCAGCGGAACTCACAATTCGGATACTCCGAATCACAATTCTGATACCCGTATCCGAATTTGGATTAAAAACAGCTGAAACGGGATATCAGATATTCAGCTTCGCCGCGCACCATACCGGTATGTATAAAAGCCAATAACATTATCATCATTTGTCATCTAAATTCTATCAAAGTATTGGCCAAATTATTTTGCCTTCTGTGATAAGAAGCTATCAGGACATGTTTCGAAGCTGTTCAGCTGGAATTGCACAGGTGAAAATGACATTTCCACAGATACATTTATCATAAATGCAAGAAAGATGTTCTACATGTACTTGCCAGCTTGCGCTATCTATTTGTTTCCTGCACCATGACAGGAGTATCAGAATTCAGATACCCCTCCATATCCTTATTCGGATATGGGTATCACAATTTGGATACGCAATGTGCGTGGGTATCCGAATTCGGATACATATCCGAATTGTGAGTTTCGCCGAACTGATATGCAAGCCACCCTCAGATCAAAAATCCTCTCCCCACTACAATATTAAGTCAGTTAACCCAATAGAAAGATGCCCCCATTCAATGTCTAGATGTGTTCCCATTCTATTGCAAATGTCTAGTTAAAATGCAGCAGCACGCATGCAAGGTTGTGTAACTAGAAACTATGTGTTGGGTTTTTTGAGCATATCACAATTGTGTCACACATGAAGCAGGCCACTTTATTTGAGTTTTATTCTTAATATCTTGGAAAACTTTTAAAAAATTATCTTTAAAATCATACCAAATTTGTAACATTTCATGGGATTATTGAAAAGATATGACAAAAATTGATGCATAAAGCATTCTTAATGTGACAGATTCACCTTTTATGGGTGCCTACATTGAAAAGCAGGATCATATGATATAAGCATGCAAAAATCAGATCAGCAAATCCTCTCCCCATTTCAATATTAAGTCAGTTAACCCAATACGTATCAATAGATGCCCCTATTCAATGTCTAGATGTGTTCCCTCCCATTCTATAGCAAATGTCTAGTTTATATGCAGTAGCACGCATGCAAGGTACAGGTACTAAGAATAATGTACCGTTTTTTAAGCATGTTACCATTGTGTCACACATGAAGCTGGCCACTTGATTTGAGCTTTATTTGTAAAATTTTTGTGACATTTCATAGGATAATTGAAAAGATATGACACAAATTGATTCATAAATCATTCTTAATGTGACAAAGCCACCTTTTATGGGTGCCTACATTAAAAGCAGGTCCATATGGTATAAGCATGCAAATCAGATCAGCAAATCCTCTCCCCATTTCAATATTAAGTCAGTTAACCCAATACGTATCAATAGATGCCCCTATTCAATGTCTAGATGTGTTCCCATTCTATTATAGCAAAATGTCTAGTTTATATGCAGTAGCATGCATGCAAGGTTCTATTACTAGGAATTATGTGCCAGGTTTTTTGAGCATGTTACCATTGTGTCACACAAGACGTTGGCCGTCAAAGATGAAAGAAACCGATGAACGACAGAACTGATCAATCTCTGGTCGATATTAAATATTGATATATTTGACAACAAAGTTGGGCAAAATTTGTGTTCCAATCACTTTTTCACCCCCACCCACTTTCCAAAATCATATTGGAGATTTTTATACCACAAGGAAACCCATATTTTTCTCATAACCTCTGTAAATTTCCACGCCAATATTATGTTTTGTATTGTAGGAGCAAATATGGTTACAGTAGTGGTGAATTACTGTAAGATTTGTTCAACAAAAACATATCAATCAGGTTTTTTTATATGAATTTTAAACTGAGCAACCACACTACATAAATGATAGTCAGCGAAAAAATCACTGACCTCCCGGATTCGCACCTTGGCATTACTAGCGCCACGCTCTACCAACTGAGCTAAAGAGTCCCTGTCAAACATTCAATGTTTTTATATGGCAAAAATACCAGTAAATGTTTATTGTCAGTATATCTACAAAACAAAACCTAAAAATCCCATTTCACCAACAAACGTAACTTAATTCCCCGCCTCATTCAAAGAAAAACATTTACAAATCGTTTCACCAACTCGGATAGCATTCCTGCACCCAAGCACTCAAAATCTATACACAAATGTGTTCCCATTCAAAGCAATTTACGACAAGTTGGTATGCACTCATGCACACTCACACACATTTGCATGTTACTGATGCTGTCCATCAAATGTGACAGTTTAAAATGTCACTTCATCATGTGAGTGCAAGACAGTTGTATCTGCAATTTTTCATCAATGTCTATTGCACACTGTATAAATGTCCAGTCCTGGGCCATTGGTTCTTGAAGTGGTTCTTCAGGTGACGGTATCATGAGCCACTGACATATGGGAGAGAAATTGTCAGGGATTTCTTGCAATTTAGTGATGTGGTGTTAAACACAAGAATTACCTATAGCAGCCATTGCAGATGCAACTTTCTTGCACTTGCATTTATGAAGGACCGACGGCTTTATGTCCCCTTCAAAGGACGACAATATGGCTGAAAACATAGTTCTTTTGAGCTACCAAACATTTGGTGCATCAAGTCTTTGTTATCTTATAATCTGATATATAGTTCCAATGTATTTTCTATTAGTAACGGAGGCTTGGTGATGAAAAATCAATACTCCACCAAATTTTCTTTGTTTGGTGATTTTCAACACCAATCATCCGTTATTGATTAGAAGATGCATTGGAATTAATGTAATAACAAAGACTTGTTGCACCAAATGTTTGATAGCTCAAAATACTATGTTTTCACCCTAAAGCTCAATTCATACTCGGCCTCCAAACAAAATTTTTCCTACCAAACATTTGGTCGTGACGTAAAAATGACGAGTGACTCCAAACAAAACAACTTCAATACCGAGTTCAGACCAAACAAAATTTCGCGCTAGATTGCACATGTTATTGAATTGCCATATACATTGGACCAAATGTTTGCTACCCGTTCATAGTTTAAATTCGATGGCAAATATTTGGTGACGTCACAACCAAATGTTTGGTAGGAAAAATTTTGTTTGGAGGCCGAGTATGAATTGAGCTTATCTCATGAAATAGTTCCCATGTGAAATATTTACCCAACTCTAAATACTTCATGTAAGGGGTGGAGAAGATTGAATATGTGGCAAAATGCTCAGTTCGACAAACATCTAAAGTAAAGATTTTTAGATTCCATTGCGGCAAGGTAGGAATCGAACCTGGGCCTATTGCGTGTAAGGCAAGTTTGCTAACTACTACACTACAACACCCACATCCTACATGTTTCTTATTTTGACAAGGTTAATAAAAAGCAACATAGGTTTCACCTATTTCCACATATTCTATCAACAAGAACATCTAAAACCTGTGATATTTTTCAATGATACATTTAGAAATAACTCTCAACAAGAAATGTTCAAAATAATTTGTCAAAATATTCCAATATCACAACAGACGTTTCAATGGCATATCTCACTAAATCCAAATTCAATTTTCACACCAAATTTCTACCTATCTAAATATAGATTTGCTCCGATTCAGAAATCCCCAAGATTTATGCATCGGCATTTACGTCTGCCCTTTGATAACAGACAAACATGCATGAGTGTGTTTATGCATGTTTCAAAGATTATCCTACCAATAACTGAGACTGATTGTTTCCAAAACTTGGAAAAAAGATCATATCATAAAAAAAAACAAGTCTAGAACAAAATTGACACATTCTTTCATCATTTCTCCAACCTATCCAAAATATTTGTGTTGAATATCTTGAACTATTTTCAAGAAACAATACCCTGTCATAAATTTTGTTTGTGTGTGTACTGTTTTGTATGCACGGACATGTGTTTCAGTAGCGAGAAATGTGAAGGTATTCGAATATGACATGGAGGAAGTAAAGGTAGTGCCTGGCACCGATTTTGCCAATCAAGTTTTAAAAACACAACTGAATTCATGTAGTGTTTCTATGTAGATCACTTGTATATACATGATTGATGGGGAACGACTTCTTGATTTTGTCAATTGAATGCTAAAGTGCATATTGAATGCAGAGTAATGTTACTAGGTAGGAACCTATTCACACAGATAGATTGAGGAAGACTGACATTGATTTTTCACATCAAACATTAAACATACAAACTGAGTATATGGTACATGTCATAAATTTCGAGGGAAATACCCAACTCAGTACCACTTTTTTCCAGACCAAATTGGAGTAAACAATTTTTCCTGTTTTTACTGATGGTGTATTAAATCTCAGTGTTACAATGCAGGAATACTGAAAAGACATGCATATTATACTAACACAAAGGCAATTAGACCAGGCCTTCTCAAATGGCGGCTCACAGGCCAAATCTGGCCCACGGTGCCAGTAAAAGTGGCCAGCGACTGGACATGATAATTTACAAAGTCACATCATTTCAATCAGTTACCCATAACTGGCAATATTCTTTACTGTTTGTTATGTAGTAACCTACATCAATTGGTTCTTAATTGTCTTCATTTTCATGCCAAATTACATGTGGTTTAAGAAATGGATACTCTGTGCTCCATCAGAGGCCGAAAGGTTGGCCCTGGGATCCATCCGTGGAGATCTTCAAAATCGCATCACTTTATCTGACTCTTTCGCATTTTTTCACACAAATTTGGCCCCTGCCAGAATTTAATTGAGAAACCCCTGAATTAGACCAACTCAAAGCTGTTTTTACCAGTTCAATGTCACTTGACTCTGTAAGTGCAACACATTTTTATATTTCACAGACACCCGTGTTCAAAAACACCCTCTTTTTCTTGAATCAGGACATTCAATTTTCATGGACAGGATTTGAATAATACCCATTTTAGGGACATTCACAAAATTTTCAACTATATTTGTTTTATGAAATTTTAATTTGTCTTGAAAGGGCTCCTAACAAAAATGCGCTTTTATTTCATAGCATGTGTTTGGTATCATTTGAAAGGTATTGTTTCAAAGAAAATACATATTTTTTTATCCATTGAACCTGAACAGAATTGAAGTTAAACCTTAAAAACTCCGCTGGCACAGTTTTTCAACATGTTACAGTACCCTCAATGTGTTTATATATGAAATACCCATTTTCTGTGAAATTTTAGAATGATCATGCGTACATATTGTCAATTTTAGCAACTTGTCATCTGAGTGCAAGAAAGTCGTTTCTGAAGTTGCTGTCCTAAATTATCTTTATTTAGCACCATGTTACAAAAATTGAAAAATCCCTCAAAATGTCCATGTCGTATGTCAGTGTGCAATTTAAATTTAAGTAAAATGACAGCGATTGCCGATATGACTTTCTTGGACTCGCATGATGAACTGACCATACCAGGCTTTTATGTGAACCTCTAATTCTTAATATAATTAAGCGAATAGGAACTCTTTTAAAATCAAATATTATAATCTCCAATTAATGTAAGTAATTTTTCTGTGTAAACCAGTCCTAGTATGATGAATTGTTGAAACCTTACTCAGACTTGCCACAAAAGTTCAAAAAATCAAAAATAAATGCCAGCGATTTACCTTGTATAAACCACTTGTATAGTATATCGTGGGTGGTGATAATTGTATTGTGGTAATTTTCCAAATCATATGTTAAAATTGTAAATGACTGCACTTGATAGTTCAAGACTAACCACTCATGTAAGTATGCATATTCTATACCATATTTTGTATTGCAAAGAGGCTCCAACAACTAGACTAGTAGAATCATCAATGAGAACAAGTTGGGGAGGTTTGAGTTAAATATAAAGGTCTTTGAGCGCTAAGATCAAAGTGAGTTTACTTTGTTCAGCTACTACTACCACTAAAATACAAACAGCTGCCTTACAATGTCTGAGGCAAACTCATACTATTTGATGCCGCTCAATGGGCTACATATTGCTGGCATAACTACATGTTTTAACTCTTGCATTGACAATTAAGATTAAACGCTGTACACAGGCTGCAATATGTTCTACCACGGTCAACATTTGCTATGGGCCTCATATATACATAGCAGTATAATGGAGTTTTTGGACATTGATATTTAATATGTACATACGACTCACTGTATTATAGTTAGATATTATTTATATATTTTAGTTGCAGTAGGACTCAAAACTCAAAGACCACTAAAAAACCTAATCACTAACTTTTTAATTGATCTTGCAAACCTTTTTTTGTGTCTTGAATATTAGAACCGTTTGTCATTATTTTCCTTTTTTGTCTCTCATGAGTCATTTGTGTGCATTGTGTGAAGTATTTTGTTCTGTACCAGGTACATATATTTGTTTATGATATAATAACACTCCTTATAATAGCTTAAACTAATCGAGGTACCTTAATGTAAAATATGTATGTTTGATATCTTTTTATGTGAAATTGCAATAAATAAAATATAAAATGAAATTTAAGTCCTATAAATTGTAAAACACAACTTGAATATATATTTGTTACTGTTTCAATATGTGTTATCTCAATTCTAGCAATATACTTTAACATGTATCATGTTTATAACTGTTAACTTAATTCTAGCGATAAAGAATCTGATTTCCAACACAAGAGGGTGCTCTTTATTCATTCCACACTACTTCCATAACTGAGGGTGCTGTGTTGATATGCTCATATCGATCTTACTGACACATGCAGTGGAAGCTGGATGCCAGAGAGATTTATAGCAGCCAGCAAAATGCTTTTATTGGAAAATGCTATTATTGGTTTCAAACTCTCTGTTCGTCCTGCGAGTGCATGAAAGTCGTATCTGCAATGGCTGCCGCCATATGTTGAACTTATTTAACACCATGTCACATGTAAGTAAAAATTCTTAAAAATGTCCATGCTATATGTCAGTGGTTCTTGAAATTGTTTTTTCAGATGCCACAATCATCTGAAGAACAATTTAAAATGCCACTTACCAAAGACTGGACATTAAACAGTGTGCGATGCAAATTTATTAAACATGGCAGCTATTGCAGATACAACTTTCTTGCACTGACATGAAGTCGTCATGTGAGTGCAAGAAAGTCGTATCTGCAATAGCTGCCATTTGTCATAAATTTGGATTGCACACTTTTATAATCTCCAGTCTTTGGTCAGTGGTTCTTGAAATGGTTTTTCAGGTGACGGTGTCACCTGAAGAACCATTTCAAGAACCACTGACATAATACAGACAAATTGTGAGGGATTTTTCACATTCTTGTGACAACACATAAAATAAATTTAACTTGGGGCAGCCATTGCAGATACAACTTTCTTGCACTCACATGAAGTGTTGTGGTTCATGCAATGACATCACCTATGTGGTCTGAGAAAACCAGCCACTTTGTGAAGCCTTCAAGTTCCTTATTTCAATGTCACATCATGGTTATGTGAAGTGATAGAGATGTATGAAATAAGCAAGTTGTAGGTCTCACTAATTGATGGGTTTTCCACGAGCCCTAGATATATTTGATGTCATTGCAATTTTGTAACAACAATGACAGAGAGTCTGACACCACCTTAAAGGAGCAATTCATGATCCACATTTCATCCCAAATGTCACAATCTTTAGCAAAACAATTCTGACTGATATATGTTAGAAATTTAAACCATCTTGAGAAAATAAGGAAGTGTGCCATTATCTAATTACTGTCAGGACCACGACGTAATTCCAGTAGCCAAGTCTCTAAGTTCTGAAGAATGAAAAAGACAATCCTCCTTGGAGTGACTCTTCTGTCAATCAAAAAGAGTGAAATTTTTCAATCTTTTCATCGATTGTTCCCTCAGCACAACCCCTCTCGATTGAATTGTTTAAGTGTGTGTAAATTAACATTGAAGTTAATAATTCAATCAACAGAGATTGTCTTGAGAGAAAAATTGAAAATGTCAATCTTAAAAGATTAAAATGTCACTCTTTGCAAAGTGCAAATTCACTCTTTACAGTTTGAAATTTTACTTGTATGGAGAAAAAAGAGTGATTTCCACTCTTGGAAGATTCAAATGTCAATCGTTTTGATTGACCCCAAGAGTTACTCCAAGGAGGATTGACTTTTTCACTCTTCAGAATTTAGAGAGTATGCAGATTTCAATAGTGAAACATTGTTAAGCTCATAACTTGAAAACAAATGATCAGAAACAAGTGAAGTTTTGGGTATACATTTATTTTGTATTCATCTTTTTATAAAGATAAAAATGAGGTGAGGTTGAATCAAATCAAAATTCATGAATTGCACCTTCAAGCTTTACAAACACAACAAGCTGCAACTTGACAAAGAAGCTTAAGTAACAAATTGAATTGGATATTATCAAACCAAAGTTTCTTAAAATATCAGCTTTTTGCTTCGTAAATATGGGTATAGTAATTTAATTTGAAATTTGGAGATCTAAGAAAATGGATGAATTTTTTATATATATATTTCAGAGGCAACATCCAGGTGCCTACATATGCTTTTTCTTTCTTCCTTTCTTTTCTTATTATCAAACCGGGGGCAATAAAAAAATTTGAAATAAAAAACAAGTTGCAGCCCAAGTATTTGTCATTCTTAAACAAAATTGATAAATAAACTAAGCATTCATATTCTCCAATGACAAAGTTCAAATGCTTACATTCTTCTTCTACCATGAACATTGACACTGAGGACTGTAACTCCTCTCCAGGTCAAGTTTCTAGCACCTTAACTAAAGGCATACTGTGAACTTTGTCATTTGGGATGATGTACTTACATCGTTTGCCCTGATAACACTGTCTGATGGGATGTCATGTTTGTTGGGCATTTGCTCACTGGATTTGGTATTGATCTTGTCATATAGCTGCAAAGAGAGAAAAAAATTATCAGTATGTTTTGGCAAAACATACAATAAAGGTGCAGGATAATTATTCTTGTCCCTTGACACTTGGCTCTGCGTGCAGATGTTCGCTAACCACTGGTTCAAAGCTGGTCCAACATATTTCATTCCAAAATTTCCAGACCTGTTGGTATATGGGTATAGAACTTTGATCAACATAAATTTTACCCCATTGCAGTCAGCAGTTGGTTCCCTGTTCAATGGAGTACTTAATTCGGGGAAGCAAGTAGCGCAGTGGTAATTCCCTTGTTTGCATCAATGAGCCAAGGGCTGTTGTGGGTCGATCCCCGGTCTTGACGCTGTATGTGCATTTGGTTGACAGTCCACAACTTGCTTCCGCAGATTTCCTCCGGTTTTCGCTTCCTTAATCTAAAACTGGCACATAGATCTGACCATCTGACACAGGACCCTCATGGAAAGTAGTACTAGACACTGATGAGTTTATCCTAAATATGTCATATTTATTTATTTATTTATTCTATTAACTATGGCATAACCAGGAACTCGAGCCAAGGACCTTCAGTAGTGTAATTGAGCACTTTTTTGACTATTCTACATCCCCAAATTGCATTATCCTCAATTTGTCCTCACTAATTTTATTTAATTGTTTAATTTGACAAAAAACATACATTTTTCTAAAAGATTGGTATGCTGAAAAACAATTATGAAACAAAGCAAATTGAAGCCATCATCTATGAAAATTTGATTTTCACAACGTTTTGCTTGAAATGTGTAGTAAATTGCTAAGCAGTAAAGTCAAATAACGTTGCCTGCTTTTGCTCTGAAATGTATATACTGCCAACATTGTATAATACATCCTCAACAGCAGAGGGCAGCCTAATGCATCCAGCAAGAAACAAACATTGTATATATACATAAATAGACCAAAGTAGATTTCAAACAGCTGAAAATTTTTGTCTCATGATAATCAGGTCAGTTTCTATAAGTTTAACTCCCA
>JXSR01S038224.1:164008-174731 GCA_000969725.1 Ophiothrix spiculata
AACATAATGATTGACTAAAATAAGAAAACAAAAAATTGAATAGTTATACATGCTGTAGTAATGATGTGAAAAGCAGGTCCTTCGCCAGGGGAGATGCTAAGGGTTTGATGCCCAAACTTAGACTGAGGAAAAGGGTCACTTTTTGCCAGAAAGTTTCACAAAAATTAATTTGCACGATCAAAAGCTCTCTTATAAACCTACAATTAGATGTCTGCAATTTTACCTAATATATCCTGTTTAGGCTACACCAATTTAAGTTTTTATCTCAAAAATGCTGTGCACGTTAGTTTAAACATGCGCATTAACATCGCCAAATTGTCAAAATTAAAACGCATCAAGCATCAAACATCACAAATCGTGTCCTGCGGATCACAAAATGAAAACAATGTTACATCTTTACGACAATGCCGTAGTAGCCAGTTTAAATTTCAGTGGATGGAAAATGAATGGCGAAAATGACAAGTGTAATGCCTGTTGTAAACATTATTTAAAAAAAACCCAACATTCTGCATTAGGTTTCCAAATTTAGGTGAGCTGCGAGACAAACAATTAAATTAGTATGGCTGTAAGGCCTGTTGAAGAGAGATGTAAACATTCATTCGGAATGTTAAATTGCTAGACAAGAAGTGAGAAAGACTGATTCAAGGAGACAAATTGTAATTTCTAACATTTTCATGAAATTAGGATTGAATGCAACTTGATTCCATTTATTTTTCTCGCAACATTATCTTGAGACACACTGTAAGGCTGCAATCACATAGAGACTATACGGTATTCGCTATACACTATCGGGAAAGGTACTCATATTTGAAATTGACCAGTAATTATCACCGTCACTAAGAATATGAGTGCCTCCCATTGGAGCGGGTTGGCGCAGCGGTAGTTCCCTCGCCTTGCACCAATGAGGTTCCGGGTTCGAGTCCCATGCCCGGCACTTTATTAAGTGCATTTGGTTTTCAATCCATGCTGGCTTCCGCAGGTTTTTCTATGGGTACTTCGGTCTTCCTCCTGCATTCAAAACTGAATTTAAAAAACATCTTGGAGCCCTGTTGAAGATAAGCTTCCTTTAGCTTACTTGGTAGTTGCGTTTCCTTGGCGAAAGCCTAAACAAGGTGATATAGTGAATACCGTTTACCGTATAATTTCTATGTGATCGCAGCCTAACACATCTGTATATAGTTGCATATTGTTTTGGATTGAACACATACATACTCAGTTGCACATGCATCAACCCGCAGTATGTTTGATCTTCATTCATTCAATGAAGGATGCACTTTTGAAGGAAGATGAAGAATTGTTTTAAACTGCGCACAAATTTTGTTGATATTTGTTGCTGCTTGAAGAGAAAACGTGCAAATACCCACGACATGACCTATATTGTCTCTACTGACAAGTCTCAACCATTTGTCACCCACTTTTTGGTTGGGTTACCTAATCACTGCAATTAAATGTAATGTGTTGCTGTTGTTACAATGTAATTCGTCGGGGGGGGGGGGTACTAAGATAGTTAATGGTAATTTTGCCGATATTTGATGCTTTTAAAAACTTTCAAAAGCGTGTGACATGACCTACATTGCCTATTTCTTAGCCATTCATCACCTACTCATTGGATAGAGTTACCTATAATCACTGTAATTGAATGCAATGTGCGCTGTAGTTATTATGTTATTTATTAGAGTTATCGAATCACCAAATTAATATATGGTTGTTGTTTCAATGTGTAATTGGCACATTATTTGGATATGCCTGTTTGTGTTAGACGGAGAGAAAACACTGAAATTGCAACTGACATGAATGTGAATGTAACTTGACACATCTTATGTTAAACATATTTAGTCACAAATCAGCTGTAATTGTATGTTTACCGATTTCAGTATATGCGTTGATTTTGCATATCAGTAACATGTCACTGAAAAAAGTGGTTTTGGGTTTCTGTCCTGGATTTGAAATATAGAAGAAATATAGACCCTTCACAAACGAGGTAATAGATCTAGAAATACTTAAACAAGCAAACTGAACATCCAAACTGTTAAATCCATGGTACTCCAGTTTGAGTTGAAATTTGTAATTTTAGTGGCATTTTATAAATCTCTGACATAAAATTAAGTGTGTATGCAACAGTGGACTATTAAATGAAAAATACATGTATCAAAATGTTAACACCTGTAGCTATTGACGATGCATTATAATCTAGCAGTCTCCCAACGATTCAGGACAAAACAGACAGCAGGTAAACAAGCACATCTGCTCTTCTTGTTTTAGGTGCACAGACAAAAGTTACCAAATAAACTGCAGACTCTATGTAACTAACACTTGACATTTCCCAATGCACAGAAGATGTCCCATGGGTGGACGGTAACTCACTAGTCTGAAGATTAACTTGTCCTAATTTTTACTAGTCCAAAAATGAAATAAGGTTCGCTAATTCGAAAGTATATTTTCCTATATCTGAGGGTTCACCGATTTGAATTTGAAAAAGATCCGTCAGTCCGAAAAGAGTGTTCCCTAGTCCGCATTAAAAAAAAAGTTTGTTAGTCAAAATATCATTTTCAGACTGGCGAACCTTGGGATAACGAATCCTGAATTAGCTTACTTTATTTCATCTTCGGACTAGCCACCTTATTTCAGGTTCAGACTAGCGAGCCTTCGGACTAGCGAACCCTTGGAGTAGCTGGCTGTAATTGAGATAATATAGTAGGTCTATGATCTCAAGGTTATCGAGAGGCAAGTTGTTATTATATAACTCCTAAATAGATTCCTATCCTATGATTAGTTCAAAGTTCAGACTTGGATTTAACTATGCCAAAGGAACAGTTTTCACTAGCCTCATTCCAGATATTTTGTGTCATGTACCTTAAACGTGTTGCATGCACAAGTGAGCAAAATAAGCGTTCCTGGTCAAACATACGCACAGTGTGTAACCTGTTTATCTTTTATTTTTAAGCGCTATAATTAAAAAAAGATGACTTAAATCTATATTTGGTATATAAAACAAATCTTGACTTCTACTCGTTCAGGGTATGGTTAAAACTAATTCCCTTGATAATCTCAAAATCATTACTATTTCCTTAGCCTCGGGAAAATAATTTTTATCTTTAAAGCAGCTAATATTTGTTTACTATTTCCCCAAGTAAAAGATCAGTCAATATTTGTTTGATATAACTACATTATATGGGCTGCAGATAAAAAATTGTCCTGTCAAAATTGCATAATACCGTAGAATGCCAGTAAGTGGCACATCATGTTTTGCCACAAAACCAACATATATGGCTTCTAGGAAGAATCAAGCATATACAAATTTATACATATTCTTTAAAAGAGCATCTGTTACATCCATGTAACAATGAACTATTACACTAAAATTCAAAACATCGTCTAGACTTCTAGCTGTATTATGTAATCTAGCACAGTCCGCCAAAGTGAAGGACAAAAAAGACAGGAGGTAAACAAACATGCAAAACATCTGCTCCTTTTGTAAACTGTAAATGATTCAGGTATACACACAGTTAATGGGAGCCAATATACACCCCCGGTCAAAAGTTTTTGCGCATGCTTAAATACAGGCAAAAACGTAATCATTATATCAAACGACTAAGACTCTGAAACAATTCATGTTTTTTATAGGTGCCTATGTATCCAATATAAATAATCTATATTTCCTCTGATAGTCGATCTTCCATAATCTTAAAAATGGCCTATTTCCTGGACCATATACAAATACACCACATGCACTTTTTGATATGTACCTATGTAGTTTATTATTCAAATTTCTTTTTATTACTGTGCAGCCGTAAAGAACATTTTCGGGTTATAGGTTTTCCTACAATGTGCAGTAATGTATTTAAACTCTATTTTTTATGTGCAGAAGAAAGTATACAATATGTTTAGCAGGCTATATTTTCAAATGTTGTAAATGCAATTCTCGTTGAGTTTTTTAGATCATGTACAGGCTTGACATTAAATATGGAATATATTTTTTCTGTTGTTTTCCATCTTGAAAAATCCGCCATATCTCGGTATATGAAAACTTCAGGAATGTGTATTTCTTTATATTTGTAGATATACATGTAAACTTTGAACTAAGACCCTGTTTGTTTATACCTAGGTGACACAGAGAAAATGGGGAACTTGGTAGCACAAAAATCTCTAAAATTTGGGTCCAAACTCGTGCACCATAATATGAAATTACGGAAATTAAATTTGCCGTAGTTTCTTTAATACTTTACCTGGACGCTTGAAATTTTACAAGGTTATTTTACATACTGTTGGTTACAAATTATGAACAAACACTGTTTGCTATGTCAGCCATAAGAAGCGTAGGGTGCATAGACTCTCCATGCGGACATTCCTATAGTGATTGGAGAGTTCGGACAGGTGTATCAGCCAAAGTATCAAGCAAAGCCCAAGGTTACTCATGTACATGGTAGTTTGATGTAACTTGGTGTTCATCGATGTTTTACTTCAGCCGAGAAGTCCTCAAAAGAGTTCATATCTGAAGATCTTAACAAATAGGGCAAGTGTCCAACACCATGATCTTTCATAAAACAAGCTCGTATTAAGAACATTAGTAAACCCTCACTTTATTCAAAGTTGCGAATATGTTAGGAAACCCCTGGAGAAAATATATTGACCAAACACCTTTCCCAGCGACGCTTTGACTGAGCTACAGATCAATTTCAATTTTAAGACCCATCAATGAGATAACGTTGTCTTCAGAGCTTAGACTAAATGTGAAATATACTGCCAATATGGACGTATCAGGGCTGCAGATGTACAGAGAAGGGTTATACTGAAGCGTGCATGCTATCAACAATGTATCCAGAAGAAGGTAACATTTTCATCTGGATGCTTAACATGCAGGTGGAAAATCGGTCCTGATCACCTTGGAAGGCGGCTTCCATCAGCCACAGTATAGATGCATTCTAGAAGCATTGATAATGTCATTGGCTAGAGGCTTCTTCGGAAACAATTTTGTGCTCCACTATGACAACTTTCGCCTCCGTCGTGCTCGTACAACCCGGACTCTCCTGGAAGATCAGGGTGTTGAGTTCTTTCCTTGTCCGGCAAGATCTTCAGATATACATCCTTATGAGAACATTTGGGTTAAGAAACACGTTGGATTAACAGCATGTTATATTGATCCTCCGAGGTGAAGGAGTGCTGTGGGGCTGTGTTTGGTGCTTTGGCTGAGATACCCGAAAAAACTCTCCAATAACAGATGGAAAACATGCAATGGAGATTCATGGCGTTGTACGCTTCTCAGTGAGAACAGAGGAAATATCTATTGATCAGAAAGTATCACTTACATTATGTTAATCAACTCTGTAGAGTTTCACATCTCTAGGTAACGTATGAAAGAAAATTCATTTTCCTTTGTTTAATATTGCAGTGCACGGCTTTGGACCTTATTTTCTGAGTTATTTGTATTTTCAAGTTTCTCATTGTCTCGGTGTCACTTCAGTGAGCTTGAAATTACCCTTGGTTTGAAGTTTATAAGTGTAGTTACAAACATGAGAAAGCACAAGTCTCCAAAATTGGTAAATGCAGAGATATGGTGGGTTATTCAAGATGAAAACCAACAGAAAAAATATGTTCCATATTTAATGTCAAGTCTGTATGTAAAATATAAATCTGAACAAATATGGCGCAAATGATGAACGGTTCTCCAGATATGGCTAATTAAAGGTTTTGTGCGTAAACAATTTTGACCGGGAGTGTATGGCAGGCTGTTTTACAGTAGAGATATCTCTTTTGCAAAAACCGCAACGAGAAACGTGGTGGCATAAGTGCAGAAGAGTTTCACAGAAAAATATTGACTATATCCAGGGCTAAATTCTGGCTAAAACACATATCATTCCAAACATGCAAAACCTATAAATCATAGAAAAAGTAGGACAGAAATTTTATTCTATGCATCTATAGAGTGTCAAATTAGACAAGTAATTTAACTACCACTTAACTATATCAAACTATCACAAGTAACAATTAGTACAACTAATCCTACTGACGAGAACATCGACGTGACAAGTTCAACGAACTTGTAACCAAAAGAAACGTGAGAAATTCAACAGAAATCAATGAAAATAAAATAAATTGATTAAACGAAAGCTATACTTTTCTGAAACTTATCCCTTTCCCCCTTTTCACAGGCAATTGTGATACTTAAACATGACACCACACATTGATGGTAAACAAGAAATATTATACATATTAATATTCATATCTACAGAATTTTCATTCAAATTCGAATGCTTGCTTGTCATAAGTATGGTGTTAGTTGACACCATCAACCAATTTCAAATTCATTATTTGCATATTTTTTACCCTTCCAGCTATGATTATGGAGCAAATATATAATTTCAAAGTCCTCTGTCAGAACTCTGGTCCTTGATTAATTGAATCAAAACATTTTAATAAGCATTTTGTTAGATTAGTAATATTTAAGGCATACAAATCGGAGTACAGATTTTGTAGGATACAAAGTTTGCAAATGGAAACAATCAACAAAAAATAACTTTTGGGGGCGACAGGGGTTTTGATTTGAGATTTGAATATTGATATGACCCAATTTGGTGGCATATATCCCCGATATATCTTCCAGTTAAAGCATTCATCAAATTCAAAAATTAAAATTGATTCAAATGAGAATAATCAGGTCACAATCTTTATATCAAATTACTTCAAAAGATAGGGAACATTTATTTGAAGTGCATTGCTCCTACAGTAAATCCCCCAGTTTCAGTAGCCCAGTTTTTTGCTGTTGCGATTGGATAAAACAAACACACCTCTCCCAAGTTCCGTGATGTATTTTTCCAGCAGCATTGTCACTGTTACTATATAGTATTGTTCATGTGACCACCTATTTTAATAAGATAATTTTATTAAGTTAGCTGCAGGCTTGGATAATAAAAGAATAATTGCAACTTTTTAAACTAATAATCATCTTGAAACAATGAACCAGAAGATAGAATGATAAGATTTTGAATTAACAGGGTCCAGTAAGCACAAAATGATGAATTTTAAGTAGTGTTCTACAAAACACCAAAATCTCCAGATGTATTAACTTCATGATAAGGTGAAATTTGTAAAAATAACAAAGGTTGAAATCTCATGAATTTCTTTGGTAATAGTAGAGGCATGTTGAAAATCCCTTTAAAAAGGGAGTTGAAATTCAACTTACAAACATTGCACAATTTCAAGTTCCCTCATATATTCCAACTAAGCATGTTTGCTAAATTTAAATGCAAATCGCCAGCATTTTATCTTAAAATACACAATTTATATTAAATGCTTTCCTGCCACTCAAATAAAATCTATACAAAGTATTACAAGATTGAACAAATCTATATTTTGCTTAATAAACTAAATAAAAAAATACTTGGTTGCTGAATTTGGTGAAAATGGACAAGTATTGATGACATTTTCCTGCAGCTTGTTTATTCTCGCCGCATTCACATTCACCTGCACACAAGTCCCTTGCCGGGCAACAATTCATGACTTAACAACACTTTTCAGTCAAATTTTCTCTCTTTTCAAAAGGATCTAGTTTGAGATTACCGCTAGTAACCTCCATTCTGCTTCCCTTGATAAACAGAGTGACATCAAATTTTTTCACATCCACTAAGTACTAAACTTTGCCTTTATACTTTTCATCAACATGGGCAACAGACTTTTCCTATAATAGTTTGCCAACGGGTATTTCCTTGTATAGGGTTAGGAGGTAAATGCATCAACAAGAATTTTAAATGCTTTTACATATATCATTCATCAACATAGGCAAAGACTCTTAACTGTAATAGTTTGCTAACGGTGCTGCATGAGATGGGAAAGAATATTATGAATAGAAGAAAGAAAAAAAAGCTGATCATTGGAATGAAATCAATGCTGAACGTGTACTAAGCTTCTATACAATAAGACAAATACCACCAGAAATATTCCCCACGATATGACTGATATGACTAAGGCATTCATTAAATTCAAAAATCAAAAATTGATTTTAATCAGGTTTCTATTTTAACATGGTTTGTGAACTTCAGTAATACTTCACAATTAATCTAACGTATTATTATTGGCTATCCTTCCTTCGAATGATAGAAATTCAACAGTGCTAATATAAACAAACTGTGAGTAATGAACTTTTTTTTTAGTTTAATCCATAAACATCCAAGAGTTGAAAAGTTCCTATTTTGTTGATATTCCTAGTTATTTTCTATTTTGTCAATCTAACTTGTTTACTCAATTTGGCTGCAAAATCACCTGCATTTTATATAAAATAACTGTCCTGACACTCGTGTAAAATCAACAACTAATAAAATAAATAAACCTTCGATCTTGTGGAGTTTGGTTATAAATTTACAACTACTGATAAAATAGTCCTAGAGTGTTTATTCTCAGCGTATTCATGTTCGACTGCACACAAGTCCCTTGCCGGGCAGCAATTCATGAAATTATATATTAAATGCTTCCCTGCCACTCAAATAAAATCCATACCAAGTATTACAAGATTTAACAAATCTATATTTTGCTTAAAAAACTAAATAAAAAAATACTTAGTTGCTGAATTTGGTGGAAATTGACAAGTATTAACGAAATTTTCCTGCAGCTTGTTTATTTATGCCGCATTCACATTCACCTGCACACAAGTCCCTTGCCGGGCAGTAATTCATGACTTAACAACACTTTTCATTCAAATTTTCTCTCTTTTCATAAGGATCTAGTTTGAGATCACCGCTAGTAACCTCCATTCTGCTTCCCTTGATAAGCAGAGTGACATCGAATGTTTTCAAATCCACTATGTACTAAACTTTGCCTTTATACTTTTCATCAACTTGGGCAACTGACTTTTCCTATAATAGTTTGCCAACAGGTTTTTCCTTGTATAGGGTTAGAAGGTAAATGCAAAGACAGGAATTTTAAATGCTTTTATATATATCATTCATCAACATAGGCAAAGACTCTTAACTGTAATAGTTTGCTAATGGTGCTGTCGATGAGTTGAGAAAGAATGTTATGAATAGAAGGGAAAAAAGCTGATCGTTGGAACGAAATCAATGAACGTGTACGTACTAAGCATCTGTATATTAAAGGAATACGATAAGACAAATACCAACGGAAATATTCCCCAAGATATGACTGATATAACCAAGGCATTCATTAAATTCAAAAATCAAAATTGATTTAACTTAAGATAATTAGGTTTCAATTTCACTTTCATCACTGAAGCACACACAGGAGAGTGTTCGCAAAATTCAGTAAAGTTTTACATTTACTCAACTTGGATGCAAAATCAGCTGCATTATCTGTAAAATAACTCCCCTGACAGTCATATAAAATCAACAACTTATAATAATAAATAAACCTTCTTGCGGAGTTTGGTTATAAATGTACAACTACTGATAAAATGTTCCTACAGTGTCTATTCTCACCGCATGCACATTCACCTGCATACAAGTCCCTTGCCGGGCAGCAATTCATGACTTATCAACGCTTTTCAGTCAAATTTTCTCTTTTTATAAGGATCTAGTTTGAAATCACCGCAAGTAACCTCCATTCTGCTTCCCTTGATAAACAGAGTGACATCAAATGTTTTCAAATCCACTAAGTACTAAACTTTGCCTTTATACTTTTCATCAACATGGGCAACATAATTTTCCTATAATAGTTTGCCAACAGGTATTTCCTTGAATAGGGTTAGAAGGTAAATGCAAAGACAACAATTTTAAATTCTTTTATATATATCATTCATCAACAAAGCCAAAAACTCTAAACTCTAATAGTTTGCTAACGGTGCTGTCGATGGTTTGAGAAAGAATGTTATGAATAGAAGGGGAAAAAGCTGATCGTTTGAATGAAATCAATGTGCTAAGCATCTATATATTAAATGAATACCATAAGACAAAATACCAATAGGAATATTCCCAAGATATATTTGATTGATACGACTAAGGCATTCATTAAATTCAAAAATCAGAATTGATTTAACCTAAAATAATCAGGTTGCAATATCACCATCACCACTGAGGCATACACAGGAGAGGGTTTGCAAAATTCATTAACATGTTTCCTTTATTTAACTTGTTTACTCATCGTGGATGCAAATAAATCACCTGCATTTTATATAAAATAACTCTCCTGACACTTGTATAAAATCAACAACTTATAATAATAAATAACCTTCTTGCGGAGTTTGGTTATTAATTTACAATTACTGATAAAATGTTCCTACAGTGTTTATTTTTGTCGCATTCCATTCACCTACACACAAGTCTCTTGCTGGGCAGCAATTCATAACTTATCAACACTTTTCATTCAAATTCTCTCTCTTTTCGTAAGATCTAGTTTGAGATCACCGCTAGAAACCTCCATTCTGCTTCCCTTGATAAACAGAATGACATCAAATGTTTTCAAATCCACTAAGAACTAAACTTTGCCTTTATACATTTCATCAACATGGGCAACAGACTTCTCCTATAATAGTTTGCCGACAGGTATTTCCTTGTATAGGGTTAGAAGGTAAATGTATTGGCAAGAATTTTAAATGCTTTATATATATATCATTCATCAACATAGGCAAAGACTCTTCAAGGTAATACTTTGCTAACGGTGCTGCCGATGAGATGGGATAGGATGTTATAAATAGAAGGAAAGAAAAGCTGATAGTTTATATGAAAACATTGCGTACATGAATTAAGCTTAAATATAAGTTGAAGGAATACGTCAAGAT